>CCAG010009969.1:0-55211 GCA_001077435.1 Glossina morsitans morsitans
AAAAGCAAGCATCACAATCTCTCTCTGTTTGCCTCTCTCTCTCTCTCTCTTTCTCTCTCTCTCTCTATATATATATATATATATATATATATATCTCACTATCTTGATATACTGTGAAGTACTTAACTATAAAATTTATGCCTTGAAAATAGTTAACTATAATGATAACAACAACAACAAAGTCAACAACAACAACAGCAACAGCGGTTTTAAATATAACAGCAGGATATCAAGACAGCAGGATAGCAGAAGAATAGAAAGATGAAAGCAAAAAAAAAGAGGAAAAAAGAAAAAAACCGTAACTTGAAGGAAAATGCTACATAAAAAACTCATAAACTTTATGCTTAAGGCTTTTTCTTCTCTCTCTCTCTCTCTCTCTCTCTCTCTCTCTCTCTGTCTCTGTCTTTCCTTCTGTTCTTCCCGCTGTTGAACTTCCAAACTCGTAGTGCTTGGTATTGTTCGTTATTGTTGATGTTGACAAGCAGTATAGCGGTGAAGGTTTCGGTTTTGTTATTGCGTTAAATTGTTCTATATATCTATAGTTGGTGAGCCAATATAAACTGTAACATATACGCGCATACACTCGATTCAGTAAAAAGTAACATGCAAGTGTCAGCCAAACACAATGTCTGGTAACACTTGCAAAAATGCTGACATTAAGAGCACCTACCCCACTGAGTTGACAGTGCTTGTGCACCGCTTTGCCTGCACTTACAACTCAAGGATAAAATGCAAATAAAATGATGATACTTCAGATTTAAAAACGGAAAAAAAAACAAAAAAGAAATCAAGAGAAAAATCTGCGCTTAAACCGAATCTTATTTACGCGACGACGTTATGTGAACTCTACAAGAAATTTATTACGAATGACTTTGACTGAAGTGAAAACTTGGAAAATTCGATCATTTTTAAGCGACGTGCAAGAGGTTATGGACGATAAGTTCCAAATGAAATTTACTAAATCTAGCAAAACCTATGACAAAGGCCATCTGCACTTAGTACATAAAGTAAAAAAAAATTGTTAAAAGGGGGAGGGTCTGCATACGTCCATTTCAGTAATGCAGTTTTCACTACAGTATGAAATAACAGTAACTTGCAAGTTTCATTGCTTAAGAGTTAAGGCGAGAAAGATTATAAAAGGGAAAAAGTTTGACTGGACACATGGACAGACGTAACTCAAATTATCCCTTCTATATTAGCATGTCTTTTCTTTAAAGCAGCTGTCTATATTCAAGCATATTTAGGCGTGACGAAGAGGTTAAGAAAATGATTAAATTCTTAATACTTAGGGGTTTTGCGTATAAAAATTGAACTCAAACTCACTTTCAACTTTTTTTTCCTTTTTGACAAAAAGATCCTGAAAAAAACGAAATGTAAACAACGCTATTATATGCATGTGTATGCAGTTTATGTTCTTTCATATTTGTTATTGCAATTATTGCTGTTGCTATTTGTTATAGTTTCAGTTTAACGGAGTGACGATGATGATGACGACGATGATGATTACGATGATGATGTCGTGAGTATGATGACATAGTGACGAAACGGTGGTGATGGTTGAGATGATGTTTATGACGAGTGCAACGTTATGGTTTTAGTTTGAACAGAGCAATAACCGCGCGTATACACATCTCCTATGCACATACACACAGTGTACGCATATCTATACATACATATGTATTACTATACATGTGTGCAATACTACAACAGTATGCATGCATGCATACATAAACGTGTGTATGCGATACTTATAACTTGTGTTTATTACAATTCTAACGAGACCTACTGCTGTTAAGTTAAATAATCGATGGTGTTGCGTTGATAGTTTACCATATAAGCACACGAAAGCTTATATAAATAACGTGTATTTATTCACGTTCATACATATTTACGTATTGTTGCTAGGTGTAACAGTAAACAAGAGGGATTTTTTCAAATAGTTATCATTGCAAGCACGTCCATACGAGCCATCTCGTTTTGTTTTCGTGTTTCACAACTTTGTCTGTTTTTTTCTTTTCTTTTTACACCTTCTGGTACAAACTTGTCGGAATTCGCCCATCGTACAATTATTCATATAACCACTTTTCACAATAAGGCATTATATGGGAGGTGGTTGGAAAAGTCCATATCCTCTCAAAAGGTAATGACTTTAATGATGGACGGACGCATATGCTTGATTCTGAAAGTAAAAAAGTTATAAAATAAATAAACAAAAAACTAAAACGGAGAATTATCGAGACAGAATCTATTTAGAAAGAAAATAATGCTTTTGCTTTTGATTTATATAAACAATTATTTGAACTTTAGCTCGATCAAAAATTGAATAGAATGAGCTGGGATGTGGGATGTGGGATGTGGGATATAATAAAGTAAACGCGATTTACCTCTCACGTATTTAAAAAGGGACTCGATTATTTAGCCTAGGAAGTGGAAAGCCACTTACGTTTTTACAAGTAGACCACACACCTATGCCGCACCAAAGAATAAGAAGATTCAAGAAGTGCACAAAAGCGCGAACAGTTTATTTTAGAAATATAACAGTTTTTGAAGAGCGAAGTTTCCAAGACGATGAAAGCTTTTCCTGGTGCTCGTGGGGTTTTTCTATTTAAATTACAAGTCATTCAGGGCAGCATCTCTGCGCACTCAGTAGAGTAGGGGAGAGAGAGTCAGGGAGATAGATAGGTAGATAGATAGACAGATAGAGCGAGAGAGAGAAGAAATTGATAGGACAATTTGTAGTTCGTCGTGAATATTAATTTGATCAAAGCAATTTTAATGAGCTAATGATTGTGACTTGGATTGTTTCCACAAGTTACCTAAATGAAGTGGAAGGTGTTACATAGTGAGTCATGCGTTTTCTTGTTAAGGTTTGCTAAGATTTCGACATCGCTACTATTATCAGTCACACCCAAGAATGTATGTACGTACTTATACGCCTAGTTCTAAAATACTTTGCGAGTGCTTTGTTTTCTATCTAAATAGCACAGCTTTATTATTAAATACTTTACAGATTTCGTTTTTCATAATTCCTGCGGTTCACAGTTGACGATTAACGTAAAAAAGAATTCTTTCAAAATTATGTTTTCCACGATATAGTTACGTGATGTAGCTCACGAAGTCTTTCATTCTTGGTAGAAATTATATATTAATGGAAGTGTTTAAAAGTGTTTAAAAGATTAAAGATTAAGAAATTTTGCCTAAATACCCGCTATAACTGCTCAAATAATTAAAACATCTTCGCACGTTATAGACCGAGAGAACTCGACTATTAAAATGTCCCTAATAAATTCACTCACCTATTTTGAAGAAAACAGACATATATGGTGCAAATTTAGCGAAGTCAGCTTTGAGGCCATGTAACAATTCTGGATTAGGTTCAAGCATAAAATATTAAAAATGAAGTTAGTAGAAGGGGCTTCGAAAAATTGTTCCGCATTCACTTATCATGCCAAAATATAATTTTTCATTAACTTTTCTCCAGATATCTATAGTACTAGAAATGAAAGAATGTGTGCAGCTGTTTCCTTGGCGGCGCAAGTATAAATTGTTAGGCAGTTGTTAGGTAAAAATGGGTAGCTAACAATGAGCGATTCTTGAACAAAATATTTCTGATCAGTTTTATGCAATAAATGTGTATATATATATATACAAACATCTCGGTTTCATATTTACTTATCTGAGAAGTTGCGGTCTCACATAAATATTATCTCTTTCTCCGTTTAGTCTATTTCGGTTTACATTCAAGTATGCGTTAGCAAATAAATTAAGTTAATTTTCCGTAATTTACTTAACAACATTTTCGAAGCGTTTTCACATTTACTTTATTGTTTATATGCATATATAAGCTCGAAAGATTCGTGTTTAATTAATTGAAATGAAGTTTCTTTTCCTATTTTCATCACTTAAATTCTTATATTTATGGCGGTCATTAAATCGACTGTTTGTCTGTTTTTCGTTTTTCTTATTACAACGCTCTAGTTTAACCACTCCATTTACTTTGGATTACCATTTAATGCCCGCGTGCATTCAGCGTTCGCACATATAGATGCCAAAAGGGGAACAAAAAAAAAAAAAAAGTTGCTCAACAAAAATCATCATCATTGTAAAAAATGCAGAAATTTTCTTTTGCTTCTTATTCTTCACTGGGCTGCACAGTTTTATATGACTTTATTTAGTTAGCTACGAAAATAACGAGACTAACTAGAAGAGTAAAATATCATTATTATCACATACAAAATGATATAAAATACGTTTCTGGCTAACAGAAGTTAATGATAATGATACACATTGCTACTGGCTGGTGTAAATGTATGAAGATAGCTGGCAGGCTGGCAGGCTGGCAGGCTGGCAAGTTGTGGTGGTTTTGCTGTTTGGTTTCGTTGAATAGTTGACTACGAGTAGTTTGCTACCGTAATGTGTTAGTTTGCATCTCTGTTAATGTGCTTATCGCAAAAACTTTAGATGCATCATCGTGAGACCAAAAAAAAAAAAAGAAAACGAAAAAATAGAAAAAACGATGAGAAGAACAGGAACGGTCGCAATAATAATAATAATAATAATAATATAAAAATCTACTCTGATGAAAACCGATTTCACACATCATATAGATATATATATGAATACTAGCACACACACCAGTGAAACCCATAAAAGTGTAACTAATTTTGTATGAGTGCATATATCTTGCAGGGTTTCTTTCCTATAAGGCAAAGTACTCAGTTAAGAGAAGAGTTTATCTTGATATTACTACTGTGCACATACGTAGATATATATATACATATATGTATATTATGTATGTAATGTTCATGAAATTTTTCTGCTTTCCTCTTGCACGGTATAAAATCCATTAAAGGGATTTCGTAGCCTTTTTTTTTTATTTTTTGCCTTCTTCCTTAGGATACCCAAGGGAATATATTTGCGGCCGTAAGCGTATATTTGTATGTGTGAATCGTTCTCCATTCGGTTCTCCGTTGTAACGGAGAAAAATATGGAAAATTGTATTAAAATACTAGAAAATGTTCTTTACTTCCGTCTTAAGTATATGCAACGGCGAAAGTACACACATACGCGTACACAGATTCTCTTTCGAAAAATTTTTATATGTTAAACCATCCTCCTAGAAATTTAGTGCAAGTAAAAATTTCAAACAAAAGATGAGTTAAGTCTTGGCGACTTTTTGACTGCGGGCCTTAATTTGAAACATAATGCGCATCCGATAAAAAAACATCACATACCTTGACAAATGGAAAGAGAAAGGAAAAAGGAGAAAGGTGAAAGCATAGTTATAGTTCTTAAAATGAATATTTTTTTGTTGACTACATATCGGCTCTACTCATTTTTTATGTAAACCTATGGACTCCTTTAGTTGCTCTCTTCAAAATTTTCTAACTTTCACTACGACTGTGCAATGGTAGGGCATTCCGTTGGTAACATCCACAAGAAACCTTAAAAGAAAACATGTCTCCTTTAAATGCTCTAGGTTCTAAACAATATCTATATATGCGCGTCTGTCCGACCATCCATATTGCTTTGTCGAAATTTGAAATAAAGTAAATGTAAAAAATGTAATTTGAAACGACTTAACATTCTTCTGCAATCACTGCCTTTACGTCGAAGAAGTGAATTATGTTTAACGAAAATTGAAAATTCGAGAATAACGTGTTGCGGGTCTTAGTAATTTTATATGGCAGAGGAATATATACCTTCTCTGTCCACTCGCCAATCCTTCATCCTGATGGTTTGCCTCTACATCTTTCTGGTATCACTTCAATCGTCCGTCTGTCTCTCTTCGACCGCTGGCAAGTTTTCCGACTGCCTATCGTTAAAGTCTTCAAAAGATTTTCCCTAACTTTCCCTAACAACTATATCGGTTAATACTTCAGTTATTATAAATCCAGGACTTTCTTGTATTTTCTTTTATATATTTTGTTTGCGTAACGTTTTAAAATAATTTAGAAAATTCTTTAAGAAAAGAACTTTTTTACTCAAAAATGGGTTATTAAATTAATTTATGGCAGCAATAGGGGCCCGAACACCAAAGAGCGCCTCGTATGTCAATTTGCTTGATTACACCAAACCCCTGCATGTAAGTATTCTTTACTTGACTCTAAGGTTATATTTTCCATAACATTTTAATAAAGAGAAAAGTTCTTCGTCTCATTCAGAGCCTACACTTCTGCTTCTTCTACGTTATTATTACTTCATGTGCGTTTACTGTATATGCATAAAAGCGTGAGGGAGAGAAAGAGAGCCACGCTTACAATTCAGTCTGTGGATATAAATTTACATATAATATGAAAGTTTTGCTTACACAATTTTATGCGGCATTGTTGTTGCTTTTGTTGTAAACATCTGAAGAAAGAAAGTATTTGTGCAAAATGTATAAAAATTTTGAAGTTTAAATTTTCTAACATTAAATAAATTCTTGTACTAATATATTTGAATGCATGCTTCAGTCATGGAATCAAGTCTTAAATTAAAAATAAAGATATTTAAATTAATTTTATGTTATTTGGATAACCAAATAAGTGAACTCGTATTTTTAGTGTTCAGTCTTGTTTTTGTAAATACAAATTTTTTGAAATATTTAATGAGCAACGTGTGAGAAAATTTTTAACATTTTAAAAAGTAATGTATTATTGTTTGTTAGTTGACAGCACCGTGCGCAGATCTTGGTAACGCAATGTCTTATTCCCGGCTAATTGTTTAGTCGGAAATCAAGCTCGTAGTTTTCACACTAATTCGTCGTTCGCTTTCAGAACGATTGATAAAGAAACACAATTATGGTTTAAAATTTGTATGTGGTAACGCCTTTAAGGAACATATGGTTTTACAGCTGATTTCATGGTTTTGTCAGAATGCTTGCAACGTTCTGAAGAAGGTTTCGAGAATACTATAAAGCACATGTTTTGACAAATTTGAAGCCGATGCAGTAATTGCTCTTTGCAGATGAGACAGCCGTGAATAAATCAATTTAGAAATTGGTATTGAGGGGGAATTATCAAAAGCCGGTCATGTCCGTCTTGTCCGTTCGTCTACATGTCTCTCAGGGGAAAGCATACCCTTCGTCACGAAAAGGAAGATATCGGCTTTAAATATGCAAAAAAATTTGTAGTGCTTGGACGTAAGTTGGCTGTGACGATTGTTCAAATCCGTCAAGAGCTTCGTTCACAGTACATCAAGTGAAAAATTGAATTAAAGTTGCAACAGAAACAAAAAAAAAGAGAAGAAAATACAGAATTAATTTTTATTTCCAAAATTTGTTATAAATTTCATTAAATTTATATCCTTAAGTTTTAATACCCCCTGTTCGATGTGAACATTAAATATGCAACGTCTTTAACTGTAACATCGAGCGAAGTCACCCCTATTCAATATGTAGGCTTTAGCAAACCTACCTTTATAAGAAAATACGTTAACAGTTGTAGAAATACATATACATGTGTATATATACATATACTATATGGGACTCACACCCTATAATAGATCTTAATGATGTGTCAGGAAAAAATCCATTTTTTGAGTTAAGCTTCAACACCATAACAACCGCCATGAAAAGAGAACAGCATTTTCTAACGTATACCATGTTTTGCAATGGGTGGATAGATGGATGGATGGATGGATGAATGAATGGATGGATAGATGGGAGGAGAGAGAGAAGAAACAGAAATTACAAAAGCATTCAAGAATAATTAGAAAATCTCTATGTCCATGTTTCTGTACGCATAGATAGAAAAACATGAGGGTAGAAATAGGTAGATAGGAAGTTAGGATATACAAAAAAGAAACCAACAACAATAATCATTTCGACAGCATTCTTAGTTTGTGGGTATTCGTTTGATAACGTTTTTCTCGTTTGTGAAGCACACACAATAAGTTCATGTAGAAGGCATTTCATTCTTATTATTCGGGGGGAGGAAGATTTGAAAAGTTTCACAATCAAACCGCTGATGATGAGAAGGTTTTATTTTCTGTCGAGATTATTATCACTGCAAAGTTGTTCAAACCGCAAAACCTTAACGTTAGATATTTGCCATCCCTTAAGAAAGATGGAAAGAGAGAGAGTGAGAGAGTGAGAGAGTTAAGTATTACGGTCAGAAGCACATGAAGACTTTGCTCTAATTTTATTTCTTTACAACGGGATTTCATGTCATTCTATCGAAAAATGCAAACGTAAAGCGAGCAAATGACTGATTGCGGTGGACCTCAATAAGAATCAAAGAGCACAGCAGGCATTTCCAACAATCTGCAACACCATTCGTTCATAGTTGAGCAAAAAAATTCTTCTGTATTCATTAGCAACTGCAACTGACATATTGTAAATCATATTTTATTGATTACCCATAAGTATGTGCATGTAGAGGCGAATAAAATTTTGCAAATTTTAATTTAATCTTTTACCGCAACCAAAATAAATTTAGACGCACAAGCACGATAGACAAGGTTTATTGAACCGATTATCTGATTCAAATTTGTGCAAGCAAGCAAGCAAGAGGAAATTAAAATAAATAAAAAACAAAATTCGTCTGTGACCGAATATGTTTCACCATCCTTTCGCTAAAAAAAGAGTCAGAATGCCATTATTGTAGGATACACGCAGAAATTTTGATTGCATGTTTACAGCAGCTTAAGAGAGCCGAGTAAGAAAACCCAGAAAATAGACGTATGCTCAGTTCCTGTTGCACTGTCGACATGTCCTTGAACCGTTGTGGGTAATTCTTAAAACCGATGTACATATGAGATATACCACCGCTTTTGCCAAATTTGAAGCCAATAGAATTATTATTACATCCAGAAGATTGTTTATCTCACACATTACAAAGACGAGCAGACAGACACGCTTGAATCGATTCAGAATTTGATGCTGATCAAGAATACGTTTACTTCTGACGATGCTTTTTGGATGTTGCAATCGCTTTCACAAACTGAATACACCCACATTCTTTGGTGGACGGTATAAAATGTATATAAGTTTGACGGCGAATTCTTAATATCGGTCATTTCAATATCGAAATCTCATTTTTTTTATTGTTGTTGTTAATTTTGAGTTTGTGCATTCAAAAAAAGTTACATTAACTTTGCTTTTTATATGAACACGCGCCCTTGATTATAAGTAAACAATTCTCTCTATTTTCTTTCTATTTTCTTTCAAAATAGGTAAGACATTATGGACGTAGTCATGGGCTTAAAATAAGGCTATAATTGCCAAGTTTCATTTTTTGAGTTCATTTACAGAGCGTGCTCTAACAACTCATGGACGGATGGGCGCACGGACCAACAAGTAGATCTTCGATCTTATCCCTTAGGTCTTTTCACAGAAGTTAACCATATTTAATTTAAGAAACGCATGCAAGGTTTTCCATCGGTCTCGATTATCAGTTATTTGCTCTTTCAAAAGTGCAAAATCAATCGTAGGTTAAACATTAAATCATACACTATTGGTTTAATTTCTCTCATGTTCAAAAACACACACGATGCGGCTATAAAACTAAACACAAGCGATTATAACTAAAATGAAAAAGAAAACAAATATTTGTGTTAAGGAATCTACGATCAGCAGCAAATTAATGGATCAGATTTGAAAATTATCTAAAGTGCAGTATTTATTAGAGACTTACAATCAGCCCGTGCAGATGCGAAACGAATCGGCAAACTTCAAATATTGAAAATATTATGAGGCAATAATATTGTGAGTAGTCGAATGGGTAAAGATCGCGACTACCAAGTCAGTGTTTCAAATCTCAAGTGCGGTAGAATTTACTTTGACCGTAACCATAGAGGCCGTTCAGTCAGTACACTACACTCGGTCGTAGCAACAGCAAATACTCAATCGATAATGGCACAACACTTACCGACTAGGCATACACACACAAGGAGACGGCCATTCTTCACTTCTTTCTAACCGTCAGCCTCCTATATGCGGCTAGGGAACATCCCGCCCTTAGTGATTGGTCATGTTGAACATAGAAAGAAAATATAATTCTGATCTCTTGAAGCCGAAGTTAGTTTTTAGGGCGCACTAAGGATAATACACATGCTAGACGTGAATGCCTCATCTGCCGAAAGTACCAAACGTAGAGGAAAGTTATGCAATATTTTATTTACTTTTCTTTTCATTGCGTGTAACGAGAGAAAAGTATTTTCCCATGTATTTAACTTTCAACTGTTAAAAGGTGTTTTAACTAAGTTTCTATTACGATTTACATTTACATTATTCAATGGCTAAAAAAGCTTTTTCATTTAGTGTCTTTAATACTTATTATTAGAGAAATTTATTTTAAATATATATAGTTAGAAGTTGACCAAGTGCTTTGACTTAAAAATTTAAAGAAATTCAAAATATTATGTTGATCGTTTTGGGTTGCAAGACGTGCTTGCATGAATTCTGATCATTTTTTCACTTCAAAAAGCCATTTATCGAGAAAAATTGGCAGAATTAATGAAAACTTCTTCCATCATTCCTTCATTCTACAACTTTTTCCCATCTTTATGGCAACATGGCAATACTATGTCCAAGGGACGTCATTGGTTTGGCAGCAATGCAATCATAGCTCCATTTCCGCCCTTCTTCAGCATTTCAAAACGGTCATCAAGCCAAGCCATGCTGGATCGATCTGAACAGGTGATAATCAGAAGGCACTATGTGCGGCAGACCTTTCCATTCGAACTGCAACAGCGCATCCTTGACAACTCTTGTAACGTGTGGCCGAGCGTTGTCATGCAAGAGGATAGCTTTGCGTGTGTTTTTAAAATCAAACAACAAAGGTAATGTATGTCGAAAATGCAATGCGATCTATGTAGAGAAAGGCCAAATAATTGAATTTAACAATTGCGTACATTGACACTTCGCATTACCTCATCATTTTCATCAGTAGATGTCACTAATCAAAACACAGGCATGCGTCTATTATTTAAGGCTTTCTTATACAAGCAATTTTGTTAGGTGTCTATAAAGAATACGATTGTAAGTGTTCCCATCAAGCCCATTCCGGGTTTCAAAAAATATAAGTATTCATAAACACCACGAGACTCTAAACCGAAAACCGGGTCCTTCAACTTATTTGTCTTTCATTACGAAAATTGAGAAAATTGAGAAAACTAAAGCTTTGTTGGCGTATTTTTTACAGATATAGACAGACCCACTCAAAAATGTCAGAAGCTAAGATAAAAAGAAAAGCTTTGCTTACGCGTATTTTGCGACAACGGCTCTAAGATAAAATTGGGTTTGATGCGTCTATCAATAGACCTGCAAGAGTGGGAAAAGTTTGGTTTGATTACTTATCGAACGCAACTCAATAACCGAAAAATCTGTCGTATTAGTTGCGGCCTATTTTTTTGACTGTCGCAAAGATCTTCGATTATTCCAGAATTCTTTGCGATATGCATTTTTTCCTTACTCTTTTATCTTATAATTTGTTTTTGTACCCTACAACACTTGTGATACAAGGTTTATTAAGTTTGTTTAACTGCGTACAAAAATCAGAAGGAATTCAGATAGACCTACCGTTTATTATACCGATCGATCAAAATCGTTCTTTGAATAAATGCGAGCTGCCTTTCCCTATTGAGATATTTTGATCAAACTTGGTGTACCGACGTGTTTTCACCCATTGGAAATAGTTCGGATCGGGACACATTTTTGACCACTTCCCATATAACGACTTATTTTGAGAGATTTTTATGAGATATCGCCCCGGCAGACTATAACATTTTTACTTGCTTTCTTCTTTTTTTGGGAATTTTACAACAGTTACGCCCGAGGATATGCCCGAGGATATATTAGGTATAGTGTATTGCGCCTGATATTAGATTATAAGCAATAACAAGCGTCAATTTATCTAACTAATCAAAATATATAAATTTTGACTTGCTAAGTCCTCATTATTTGTAGAGCTTTAGATTACTTTGATCTTATTATTGATTTATTGTAATTTAGCCTAATATCTTTTTGCTCGGATTTAGCCATCACAAGATCATTATAGCACAGGTGACGTAGCAAGATGTAAATTTTAATCGAACACCTTTTCTTTCTTATGAGAGTATCCAGATTTTACTTTGCAAGTTAATTGAAGCAATTATTTGGAAATAAGGTTAAGATTTCTCTCAGCATGTACGAATATAGAGCACACTAGCCGGTTATTGGCCTTGAGCAATTGTCACCGTTGATTTGTTTGATATTAGTCTCTAGCTTATATCAATTAAAAATTGTGGGCATTCAATTAATCAAAATTCATCTAATAGAAAAAAATGAAACAAAAAAAAAACACAGATCTCTACATGCATAGTTTGCGGTTTGCATGCCATTCGCTCATTTGTCTTGTTCGTAAGAAACAACGTTTGTAACTCAAACAAGAATATTAAATGACAGAGTAAATAACAAGTTTTTGTTTCTTTATTAAATCAAAGTAACAAATAAACAGAAACAGAAAGACAGGGAAAGCCTCTCAATTGTACACAAACACATTTACGTGTAAATGTTCATAGAAACGTAAACGTATACGTATGTCAAAATGGCTTCATAAGCCGCTGTATCTTGTTTTTGCTAAAACAGTAGTTTAGCTAAATGAATTTCTCGTGTGCATTCGAATTATTGCTCCGCAGAAAGGAGAAACGAAAAGGAAAGAAACGGAAAAACGATCAACAAGCCGCAACGAAACTTCTCCATGTGTATGTTAATTGATTTTTCCTTAGTTTTTATCAGAGACTCTGACATATGTTGTGGTATACAAGACACAAACATAGGCGAAATAAATTGCATGTGCACTGTGCTACTTACTCTTTTTTAGTAAAACTGCAGTCGGCAATGCGGTGTACTATGTTCGAACACTTATAAATCTCAAGAGCTCCATCAAAATGCGAGCCAATCTCTGAAATGTCATGTTGCTTAACGCCTCTAATCTGTTATTTGACATTTTTAAGTGAATTTTTTTGTTACGCTCTTGGTGAGCAACTTTTCGCCAACAAATTCATGTCTGAACAGTATTGTGAAAACTTTCAATTTGTCGGTGATGGCAACAATTAGCGATGCCACTCGTTTCTGTGTTGTGCATGACTATTTTATAAATAAATCACCGAAAACCGGGTTTAATATGTGCATTGAACAGTAATCGTATCGTAGTCAACGAAATTTGATACGCATTTTGGTGCACAAACTGATCCAAATGAATTTATAACGAATTTATTGCTAATTTGCGATAATATTGAAACACAATTGACGCTAATGAAATTATTTGAGCAAACCGACGATAATAACTTATTGTTGGAGCTTTATTAGCTAACTTCGTTAAACGAAGCAATTAGTTGAATTATTGGTCCGGCTCGTGATGCATTAAGTTTTTCTTTAATTAGATGTAAGCATACTTCAACCTCTGCATCATTTCAAGTGAAACTCGTTTTTTATGCTCACCAACGAAGGAAATGCTGTTTGCGATAGTTATAGGCGGATTCGTGCGCGTCTATTACGGCTTGGTCCATCCATTTATTTATCTATCCGTTCGTATGTCCATGTCATCGTTTATTCGTCTCTTCCCCGTTTGCCTTTGCGCTGGTCAGTCCGTTCCTCCATTTGCGAGTCCATTTATTCCTTAACTCGCGTAGTCGCTTATGTCATCTATCAACTTTACATCGATTCATAAGCGCATCTCCTCTTCATTTTTCTATCGATCCACTTCTTACTTCACCTTTCCTTTCGTCTGAATGAAGTGAGTCCTTTGAGAGAGGGAGAGTTAACACACAGTTAATTTACATCTCGACAATACAATGTTCTTATTATTGCAAGAACGTAACAGAAGATTTAGGTAAAAGTTGAATGTTAAATTCATATAAAACTTGTCGAGTCCTAAAAGTGTCAAGTAGCAATTCTCAAATTATGTGAGCTATTAATGGTGTAGCTAAATTTCCTGGGCGGTTACTATTACTAATGGTTTTAATACATACTGAGAAAGGTATTCAAAATGCATGAGGTCTGAATGAGCAAATATACGCAAATGAATCTCTTTCTTCTTCCTTCCTTCAGGGCGCTTCTTTGGTTATCTGTCCTTCTATCTCTTCTTCATTCACGGATGTGTTCGCCAGTGCCTCCTTCCGCACGTTTTTCTCTAACTCGTTTGGCCGGGCTACATGTCTTTTATTTTGTCCATTGTTAGATCACTTCGTCAAAGCCACCCACGTCCCTTTATCAGTCCAATAGTCGTTACCTTTCCTTAAATATTCAGCATCGATAGACTAAACATCACGATCACCAGTGTAATCTTCTTAGACACTCGGAAAAGCGAAAATTGAAAAGCTTTTGCATCTATCGCAATATTTGGCATCAGAGACACACCTTAAAATGAATCTAACGTTCTTCCTTGTTCTCTTTACGAAATTGTTTTAACTCTCGACCGTTTTAATTGCTTACAATTTAATCGAAATCGTTAATTCGGTAAGTTACAGGTCACTTGAAGCCATTTCAAGCTAAGACAAAAAATTTCCTTTAATCAGGCATTTTTGCTTTTTTGTATGCATCTAGTAAACAATTAACACAGCCCAGCCTAGAAACCTAAATTTCGTTCTTTCAATAATGTCGTTCATTGTTAACAAATGAACTATGTATAGCATTAACAGAGTCGACAGCAGCAACAACAACAACAACAACAACAACAATAAAAAATGAATGCAGCAATGAAAATAACAACAAGAAGAACTGCAATAATAATCTGCAAAGGATTCACCTGTTTTGTCAGCTAACAAGGTGACCCACTTATCATATAAACATTAAACAACACACACTAGCAATGTATGCAATACATGTACGTAACGAACATGACATTAACAAAATGTCAGTTTTTGTTAATTTATTTTTTTTATTTCTCTTTTTACATCATGCGTTCTCCTGAACGCATAACCTACAAAGAACATATAAATGAGTTGTAAGCATGTAAATATATGGGTGGGTGAGCATGTACACGCATGCTGTACAAAGCTTTATAAAACTAAATGAAATGATATGACATGTTGGTGTTTGTGTGTGTGTGTGTGTGTGTGTGTGTGTGTGTGTGTGTGTGTGTGTGTGTGTGTGTGTGTGTGTGTGTGACAATTTTGTTTGCTAGCACGACACTGGTTACAAACATATACATGACTGCAAGAGGTTCTGATTGAAAGAATAGCAAGAGCAACTAATGCTTTATACAATAACATCGTATTATAAATCTCTTCTTTACAATTGTGCTGGAGTTAACTTCTACTACTACTACTATACTGTTATTCAACAACTTTGCATCATACGTTCAAAAGAAAGAAGCTTTTGTATTAGGCATGTGTCTACACCTGGGTGGACTCGACATGATGTAACTGAATATATCTACATATCTACTGCAGCTGCAATGTTTGAGTTAGTAGCGTGAGGAGATGGTTGGTTCCCTTTATGACATGTAACTTTCTGTAGACTGTTGTAGGAATTGTTTAACAGAAAAGTATGGTAAAATTGAATTAAATGGAAATGTTTATAAATTACTTATCATAAATTTGAAAATAAAAAGCATTGAATATAATCGCTGCTGGTAACTATATAACGGAACACTTACCTGATCTAAGAAATTATATATTGACCTGAACAATTATATAATTTGAAAGGACTTATGAGAACAAGAAAAGGTAAGTCTTTGAATGCCACGAATACAAAAAAGTATTTCTGCAACTTTAGGACTAGCGCCAGTGAGATTTTCATTAACATCTTGTGACGGCATCTAAAAGCGGCATGCTTCTCTTTTTAACCGGCAGGCGAAGAACATTTGCTAATAGTAAAAGTTATCGAATCTTAGACGGTACGATAAACCCGTCTTCTCATAATGCATTGGAAAAAATTTGGTCGACACTTGCTACACAACAAGGAGACAAAGGGACATTATTGTTCATACCACAAACATACATTAAAGCATTCCTAAAAAGTCCTGGCCATAACATTCGGCTATAACTCGGCTCATTCAACTGCGTATGTAGGGCCATAGCCCTTATGTTAACCACAACATAATTGCAATCATATTTGATGGCGGTATTATTGCATTGTATGAGATGGGGTGAGTAACTCTGCGTACCGTTTCAGGACAGCAACCGCAAATTTGATCATTCTTTTAGAAGCTATCAACTGAAGCAAAGCTTACGCAGAACTTGCATAAAAAAATAATTTTTTTCTTAGATTTTGAAGGTTATTGTTATTATGATTAAAATTGTAATTTATTTAGTTAACAAAATATATTCAAAGAGTAAAGTCTTAAAGCACTGGCATCTAACGCTAGCGATTTTAAAGAAAACTCTACTGCGCTTGAGATTTGAACCCATTCGGGCCTATATATATATACATATAAATATGTGCCTTTTTTGAGTAAAAAATAAATAAATATGAACTAGAAACAGAAGCAATACTATCTTCATTATTGCCAGGATTCTTACGTTCCCGTTATTAATAAGCGGTGTAAGATTAGGATTAAAGAATTCAACGCAGCTAGCTTTATAAACATTATCGTAAAGGTTATGTGGCGTTTTGTAATTTTTTTCCTTCATGCTAATCAACGTTGTTAGCCAGATAGGGGAAAACAAAATATCTAATTTTATTGACATTTGGAAAAAACGTGTTCGGCATCGGTGATAAGAAAACATATTTAAGAAAATGTTGTCTTCATCTTAGATATGCTGAATAAAAGCACCTGAGAAACAAATTTTTAAATATTTTGCATCTGAAAAACCGAGTCTTTCATTTAACGAAAGATTTCCGATCAACTTATTCAAAACACCTTCCTAAAGCCGGTTCATGGACAACGTAGATCAGCCATTCAAAAGAATCCTCCAATTGAAAATTTTTTACACTCTAACCGACTTTCAACCGCTAAGATCAACCAAAACAAAACATGAACGTATTCGCGTTGCGAGTTAAGCTGCTAAAAATCTTGATATGAGCTTTCTACAACTAAGAACATATCCTTTGCTTACTTATTTATATGCTGGACATGAATTGCATCAATATATGACGGATTTTGAAAGAGCCCAATTTTCTTCATCGTGGTTTAACGAGTTGTTACCACTGAAATCTATCAAACGTCGTATTCAAGCGATAAGTTCCCATAGGATCTTTCTTCGTTTCTGTGGTTGAAGAAGCTAACCTTACGAGGAGGTTGGCCGACGTCAGGAGAGAACAATCGGCAAAGAAGCTGAAGGCTACACTTCATTTAATGCGTGGTAAGTGCAAGCAAGACGGGCTTAAGTGCTTTCGCAATCGGCTTGTCACCGTTGGTGCTTACTTTGCAAAACTTGTTTTGATGAATAAACTTTTATTTCCTCAATATTTCTGCATTCTTCTTAATCAACACTATATTTACCGACACTAGTGAATTTAACGAATTTTTGAGTTTAAATATTCAACACGGGAAGTATGTATCTTTAAACGTAATACACTTATTGATATAATGGAACGAATATATATGTCTACTTGTTTTCCTGTGACACGCCCACTTTTGCTATTTTGATGCAAATTTGATTTTGTATACTTATTTTTACCGGCAGCCGCCAGTTTAGTGAATCTTCCCGGGCTCAAAAATTAACGTAGGAAATTGCAATTTGGCACAAATATTACGTAATCGATTAAGCATATCTGGTTGAAAAATTGGTGCGATCTGTTCGGATGTACGCCCACAATGTAGAATAAACTAAAATAACTTTGAAAAACATCGACAATTTTTTCAAATTTGTGTCTATAACTTTCGATTACACATTTTTGCTGTTGTGAAAATTCACTAAATTTATCTGTCAATTTGACAGGTGTCAGGGAAACTAGCAAGAAAAGCAAGAAAATATTGCATTAAAGGAATTCTTCGACAAAAAAACCATTCTTCAAAAAACTTTGGCATGCAATTGTTTCGTCGTAGAAAAATTACGTACATATATGTAGAGTTCTTATTAAGTCACGTGATCCCGCTAATGTCGAAAAACGCAACGAAAAGTGTTATATAATTCTAATGCTTGTAATATATGATTGTTATTCATCACCTTTTTCTTCAAACTTTACTTGTTTCCCTTTTTTGTGCGAAATTATGGCAATATTTCCTAAGATTTGTAAGAACACTACAGGATATCTTTGTTAGTAAAGCTCTCAGCCAACCAAATGACTATCAATCAGCAAATGAAACATAATGTTAAATTTCAAGTATCACAAGCTGGCTCCTAAAGTGATTGTGAGTTCAACATACGTACGTATGAAGCGAAAGAAAGGCGTGTCTTTCCAAAAAGGATAATAGTAATGGGTGTGTGGTGATTTAAATTATTATAAGCGCACAGACAGACACGTGCACACATACAGACAAACCGGGCATAGAGACTTATTCGAAATGGTTTCTGAAGGAATGAACAATGAAGCAACACAAAGCGTTCATTTTGCGGTCCCAAAAACTCTTTAAAGCAAAGAAAGCAATTGCGTTGCTATACAACACTTGACCACATTTATAAAATGCTTTTGTAAATAGTGTATGTAGTTTGTTTTTTCCTGCTGTTTTTTAGATAACATATGTGTATGTCTGTCTGAGGTTAGTTTGTATAAATATTTAAAGAGTTTTATTCACCCTCGCCCATCTCTGCTCTGGTAAGAAAACATAATAAAATGCTATCAAGAAAAGAAAGAAAGGAAAGAAAGATCAAACGAAGAAAAAATTTATGCTTTATTTGGATTAATGTCAAAATATTACACAATATATTAGACAATATACATACATTCGTACCGTATGCACATACACGCTGTACACACGTTATATACAGCAACATGTGAAGACATCGTTTACACAAGCACACTGGTGTGACACTCAGCCCTGACATTGTGTTTGAAAAGAAAAACGGCCAACAATTGGATTAAAAATTTTGTTAAACTTATTATTTTTATTACAAACTCTTGACATCGAAAAGCTAAAGAATTTCCCCTCGTGTCCCCATGAGTGTATACGGTTTCGTTTATGAAATATGTTAAATTTTAGGATTTTTAAGAGTTTAAGCTCTCGATGCCATCATTGCCATCATAATGACGACGCGCAGTGATCCCAGTGCGATGATCTAATAAAATGCTTGAGAGTAAGTAAGTAAAGTTTATGTCGTCTTTTACAAGCATTTTTCTCCTCTTTTTCTTTAATGAATATTGTCTGTGTGAGCTTGGATACGTATGTATGCATGCGTTTTTCTTGTGATTTAAAAGGTTTAAAACGTTGTTGTTGTCACTTGCGACAATTTATGCTGATTTCTTAAGATTCATTTCGGTGTATACATATATATATATATATATATATATATGTCAGCGATAACATGAACGAAGAAAGCTTAAAAGATAAAATTTCAAGTGTTGTCATGCAATTTAATCGTGTTCAAGACTTTTGTTAGCAGTGAAAATAATAAAATGATTGATGCTTATTAAGTTGTCTAAAAAGTGTTGGGGCTTTAGCGATTAATCTCCGGAGATTGCGTTTCGAACCCATTACGGTGAATAGTAATGGAAAACTGTCCATTTTTAATGCAACACCACAAAATCTAGATTGGAAAGCTTCTCCTTAATCGACTTTTAAAAACACTGAAAAGACTACCATGAAACACCCTACAGCCCTTGACGTAATGTAGTTACCTATACAATGGCCTTTCAAAATAAGGCATTATTGGAGAAATAGTCGGAAAAGTGGTTCGATCCGAGCTATTTTCAGCAGTGTGCATTCTTGGGGTGTGTTCGCTCATTGCATCAAAATTTAATGAAAAAACAACAGACTAAAAACAAGAGAATAAGACATAGAGATAGCCAGACAAGTTTCGATCGATTAAAAGCTGATTTTGAATAGGTGTAGTAGAAAAAGGGTCTATCTCAGGTCATTCTGGGTAGCGCACCCTTGTACCACAAGTAGTGTATGGTATAAAACTTGTAATACTAGCGATCACAAGATCATTAGCCCAAAGATTTGAAAAGTGCGACAACGGCAAGTTCAGAAAGCTCGGAAACTTCTCGTTGAATTTTTGAAATTCAGATCCCTTCCTAATGATATTCATAGCGTGGCATTGTCAGTTTGGTATATGACTCCCCTTCTGATGATACTTTCCTGATGTAGTTAATCTAATTGTTGGGTTTTCCGTGCCAACTAAAAATAGGAGATTTACATATGTTATGACTTTCCATTATGATGCGACCGGAAAGATCCATGTGGCAAAGTATCCCGCTTATAACTTCTTTGATATGAAAATATTAATATTTTTAAGAACTAAATTAAGTTTTTATTTAAGTCAATTTTTCGATGCCGAGATTGTTTGACCAGAAACCTTTCCTTCTTTTGCTGATGCAAAAGTTACCCTTTGCCCGACCACGCCAGAATTGTTTTATACGCCAGCCGCATTGGTATATGCCTCCGTAAGGCTCCTCGCTCAAATTACTCACCGACAACACGTGACAACATCTATTGTTATGGAATTAAAAAACTGAGATCAGCGATTAAATTCCATGAGAAATGAATTGAATGCTGAGAGATTTCGCTGGCGCATTTTATCGCTTCGTCTTTTCTGGCGACAGAAAGCGCAGCATGAGCTTCCCGGATGACAATACGACTTTGTTCACAATTTGTAAGCGCTTCGACGGCGATTGCGTTGGTTTCCACACAAGGTGCCGTTCATTAACCTTTTATGACTTCTTCTTTCTTGTTACAAAACCGATCCCTTACGTGTCGAAGGAGTATCACAAATAGACTTGCATTGGGCTTTTTTCAAAGGATTTACCACTATTATCAAAAAATTAGATAAATTTCTTTATGAAGCGAAATATTTTTATTTGTTCTTCCAAATCCATTTCAGCGCCTTCTTAGCCCTCTTGCAATATTCCCTGTTAACAATTTATTTTGGCAAAAGAAAACTGTCAATATGGCCTTTAATTTTGAGCGCCTTTGACACGTTTTTTTCGCTCTTGGTTCTGCACGATGTTTGTTTGATGTGCCGATTGTCTCCGATTGTGTATAGGCAGAAAAAAATCTCATTTCTCATAATGATCCCTTTGGTGACGTCTTGGTAGTCAGAAATCATTTACAGAGGTAGTACAAATCCAAAACTTGACCTTTGCATACTTCCAAGTCATATACATAGACGCAAGTCTCATTTCCAGTAATAATACGTTGGATCACATCCTGATAGTCAGAAATTGTTGTTCCACGGATGTAGTAAAAACCGAAAATTTCACAAAATTCACGCGTAACTGTACATCCGCTGAATATATTAACATAAAACTCCATGAATAGATGTTAAAGAGAGCTCAAAAAAGAAATCACTTTGCAATTTCATAATACCTGCGGCGTTTACTTAAAAAATTTATCTCATTCTTTGTTCGCAGTGTTATCACTATTTGCTTTTAAATATTTAGATACAGATGATCTGTGTAGTATTGGATAACTCTACTTCGCTTCAAAAAGGCTTTTTATTTTAAAGTTTTGATATTCGACCAACAAGCAATGGAATGTTTTTTACACGTGAACGGCTTACGCCAGTTAGCGTTGCCTAATACATCGAAATTTTTACGACGGAGGTTGTCCACCCATTAAGCATTTTTTAAAAATGTTGTCATAAGCCTGTAAAGGTGATGCCACCCTTAATAACAATTCTAAAGTAAAAGATTATCAAAAGGTTAGATGAAAATTCGCGGCAATGTTATTACGCGAGATCTTTGCAACTTTTATGCAGCTACGAAACCCTGATTGCCGTTAGCTAATTAATTCTCGATTTCATGTTTCGGTAACATCGGCATTGAAGGCACATTATTATTATCCTCTTAGGGTCAGCTATCAATATTTTTTCTTCTGTCTGCAAAAAAGAAGAAAAAAAATTTTTCTTTTTTCATTATTTAAAGCCTTGAGGCTTGAAAGACTTTTACTTGTTAAGAAAAGTTTCTTAGTTTTTTTCTTTTGAAGTGAAACATTGTTTTCAAACGAAAAATTATTGTCAACTTGCCAAAAAAAAGAACAAAAGAAAAACTATGAGCAAAAATATTTAAGTTGTTTCCTCTTCTTTTTTGAAATCAAATAATTTTCTCTTTATAATCCAATAAATCTTGAAGCGTTTTTGCAAATTCTTGCACAGACTGAACACGTCGAAAAGACTGCACTTGGTTTATATCTCTGTCAAATTATCCAGACAGACATAACTGTGAACATAAAGCACAGAGATTTTAATACCGAGTATTTTCATTATTATTATTATTATTATTATTTCTTTTTTTTTAAAGCAATCCTCTGCGAACATTTTAAACCGAATGTTATATGTTCCACAGCTGAACCGCTAGTGTGTTCAAGGGAGTGTGTGTATATTTGTTTGTATGCGTATGTTTGTACATGTGTTTTTAATCTCTGCACACATATTTTCGCAGTGTCGTGTTAATAAAATTAGCTCATCTGATATGATTCATTCGTACTATTAAAAAGTATTATTTTTGTACAAGCAACGAAAGGATTGAAGTTCTTTTTTTTTTAAACCCATAATACAAGATATATTTAGTTTATTAAACGTGGACCACGTACGCATTGGAGGCTCCCTAAAATTGTGATTATAAACGAATTGACCGCAAGCGAAGCCAAGCGAGCATACAATATGTATATGGCTACATACGAATATATAATATATATACATGTATGCGTACGTACGCATGTATGTATGTATGCATATATTCTTTTTTTGGATGTGGTGACAGCGCACTGCCAACTAGTGTCCCTACACTGAGGTGAAAACCGAACTGGCTCTCGCATTACCTCGAAATGAGTCCCTAAGGATCGTTGACCGTGAAAATATTATTCTACCTTCTCCGTCCTCGCATGAGATTAGGGATTCGGATGTCGCCTTCGCGTGGCTTTATACCGAAGCAACTGGCGCATTTCTTCCTCGTCTCCTTTTCCATCAATATAACTGCTAGCATGTTATATGGCGTGGTTTCTTCTTCCAGGGATCTAGAAAAAATATTCCTGAAATACGTGCAAGCCGGAAACGGCAAAAATAAACCGCACAATCTCCATGACTCGTCAAAATTTGGGTAAGGAATAAATTGACTTGACTTGATGTAAGTCCATCTATCTTTTGTGTCGCTTTCTCTTTGCTGTTGCCATTCCGTCAAAATACTCTGCTGGATAGCTGTTTTAATTCCGCGGATGTCTATATCACGTTCTTTAGCTATTTTCTTTTCTTTTTTCGAATTTAGGATATACAGCTGCTTCTTAACTTACAGCTTGATGGCTAACTTGAACTTGTGCAGTAGGCCGATATTCCTCTCAAAGTGCAGAGCCTTTGAACTGCTTCAAGCTTCCGCAGGAGATATTTACTTTGCAGTACTTTTTCACCCAGTGCGGCGTATATCATTTGTACATAGGCTACGCTACATGTAAGTTTTGGCCGCGGTTGCTTTAGTCCGTTGCTTTAGTCACTGCTCTTTTGTGTTGCAGTGACAACTCTCTTGATGGCGCCCAGTTTATGCATATATGTATGCATATAGTCATATTTCTTTTGACGTAGATGCATTACACAACCAAATAGTGGTTCTATCGTGTTCCACTTTTATAACACCTTTTTCGTTGCACTCGGATAAGACCTCATGGATCACAATTAAGGGAAAACTATGTTCTAAAAATTACGCGTGTTCATTAATTTAATATTTGCGACTACTCTATAAACCAACGTTCCGCATCCTTCAATGAGATTAGCGGTCCAGACGTCGTCTTCGTCTGGTTATATTCCGTAATATACCGTTCAAAATTGTTTTTTAAACTGTCTTTCATTTCTTCGCTTCCTCATACGAGTATAAGCACGATGATGGTCGCGGAGAATGGAGTTGCAACAAAGGGATAGAAGGTCGCAGACAGGCTACTGTTTTTCCGATCACCAAGTGTTATACGTTACCGACTATTGCCGCGGCTCTACCCCAATCGTAATTAAAGTATGTTCTACAGAGCTGTGTACTGAACCCGGGTATATCGGCTTGATAGTGGCTATATTGACCTACTAGACTATGCGATATCTGATGTATTTCACCAAAGTTTCCTTATTCCCAAACTTACCTAAGAATGGATTACACAGTGAAATTTCGATCTCTAGAGACCTGAGAAGATCCGCAGGTTTGTAATCTATATCTTGTTGATTGATTAGTAATTTTTAATCATGATCATAAATACATGCCATGCTTATGCTTTTTCTATGCCACAAGCGTAATGAGAGATTAGCAAGCCCTGGCAGGTTTATAAGTAGTAGAGGATAAAAAAAATTATTAATTTAACAAAATCATTAAATATAAAATGAAAATGATTTTTGTAGGCTTTGAACTATTTTTAATCGAATATATATAAAAACAAAGTGCGGGTTTTCAAAAAACTCAATTTCAACCGAATATAATTTCATTCTTGTCTTCGCTTATGTGAATGTATGTAATTTATTATAATTGATTTCAATGCTTTTTATCACTCTTTCTTGAATATTATTCATTCACAGGCCACTTCTATAACGATAACCTTTTCCAATAATCTTTAGAAAGTTGCTATAAATACATATAAGAACAGAAAAAGTTGTCTCTTGCATATGCTCATTATCACGCTTTCGTAATTTTATGTATTTTTTTATGTGTGATAATTATCGAAGTGTAAGTTTAAAGAAATCATAGAACAGTCGGTCGTAGGGAAATACGCCTTTAACTCTTTCACTAGGAAAACCACTAGTAGACGCCGTCTCAAATCATTTTGGAATTCCGGTGGCTAAAGCAAAGCAAATCCACGGGAACGTTAATATATTCCACTTGCTTTCCCACAAATGTGGTGTTTTCAACTGATAAACGAATACTCCCTAGCCCTACATGTCGGGATATGAATTTCCTCCCTGTAATGTGAAGAATTTATAAGCGAAAGCATCATCAAATCTCCAAATTTCCTAATCTTTGGATTATCGGTTATGAAGAGTTATAAGAAGTTCTAGACAAAAAAAAAAAATTGGCTCCAAGATTATTAGCTAAAACAGTCCAAAATTTCACTTTAATGCAACCTTACTTGTATATATAACACCAAACACCCTGCGGCTACCACTCTTTTTTCTGATTGAAGGTCATGCACAGTTAAGTTTATTCCGCTGTCGTCAGCCACTTTCTTAATAAAAAAGACTTTTCTTTAATTGCCAAGTAAGAGGAAAGGCCCAAGATGTTGAACACGTAGAGGACTAAAATTCTTCTGCTTGTTGCTTGAGTGGATTGTAGAGCGATTCTCGTGGATGCTGAATCTTGCAAAATTAATAGGAATCGTGCATCAAAAATGGATTGACTTCAGTCTAATCTTTTGGTAGAGTGTTCACCTAAGCTAGTTACACCAATATTATCACTCAAATGTATGTGGGCGAACATTTTATTCAAATTGCCAGTGATACCCTGTCAACAGGCACAGCCTTTTTGCGTTATGTGGTGTGTGCCTTTCACATATTTTTTGGAATTGGAGCGGAAATTGACATTGATTAATGTCGGCACATATCGGTTTCTTCAATAACTATAGAGCAAATTAGAGCTTTCCCGATTTTGCGTTCTTTTTTTTGAAGTAAAGTTTATACACAACACAGTGGTATCTCTGTCGACACACATCTTTTAGTAAAGAAGACATGATGAACGTTTACTATCATTATATTTACGTAATGACTATGGCCTAAAATGAATAAGCAGCGCATTAAGGCTCCAATCTATATCTGTCTAATGCAGATTTCGTAAATTCGGCGGCTTTGAAACGTTTTTCATCCTCATGGCGGTTGAGCAGAACGAACAAAGTAGGATTTATCATACTAGGGTCTTTGTGAAAGTTATCATGCCCAACTCTCCCGTCCGTTATTAAGAACTGGCTACAGAGTTGTTCTACACCACTTTTCCGCTCATAGAATTCGTCTAAGCGCTTCCTTACTTGGGAAGAGCACTGAAAATGACGTGAAATGCTATAACAACGTAATAGTTACAATAAAACGTAGTTTTAAGAGAACACTTTTTGTATTACCTTGCATTCGTCATTCTAGTCAATTTATTCGTAATGTAGGGAGCGGAGTGATTTCTCGAGTGACATCTTATCTACGAAAGGTAGGTAAAATGGACTCCAAGCACCCATAACTTGTAAATTCGCTTGGAGTTCGCTTTCCTTAGTATTTTCTGAAGAAACCTGGAATGAAATTTTAAAAAGTACTTTTAGTAGGCGCTTTCAAATATTTTCAAAACATATACAATGTTTTTAAGTAGATTTCACCATATATCTTACCGGACGCAAACGCTGATTTGTTACAATGTAAACGCTCTGATGCAAATGAACATTATTGATGAACAACATTTGCCACTTTTTATATGTATATGTACTTATGTTATGAGTTTTTTCTTCTTCTGCCGTGACTCAGCAAATGAGCAACAGAGGATTTACGGAGGTTATGAATTTCTATTTTTCTTATTTCTTACAAAAAACAAATTTATTTGAGTTGAGTGAGCCTGATATCTTTTATCAGATCTTATTGTCTGTTGTTCGATTGAAAATTCCACTGATATAATGTAAAAACAATTAAATGCATGCACGAGAAAGCGTTCCAAACTTTTCAACGAAAAACCAATATCTTCTCACTAAGTTATTGTTCCGCTGCAATTTCGAGATAATAATTTTTTCATATAAAAAATGCTGCCAACTTCAACTTCTCTCTTTTTTTAGCAGCACTTTATTGTATATATATAATCTTGTAGGGTTACCTTTTTAAATCTTAGCAAAACCAATATAATCGAATAAAACTTTAATAATTACATAAAATAATGATGCCATTTACACAAACTAATTTAATTAAATTCATTGCTATAATCAGAAAAGCGTGTAATGGTTTTCATAATATTGAAAAAAGAAAGACAAAGAAAAGCAATTGACTGCAAAGCAAAATGTCAATAAAATTTTATTCGATAATTTGTTAGAAATGTGTAGTGAGCGAACGGTGGTGGTGGTGATGGTGGTGATGACGGTGGCAATGCATTTTTGTCCTTATCATATATAGATGGGTACATACGTATAAACCTCTATGAACTGGTGGGGATATGTGAGCATAAGATACAACTCTATTAATATTAATGAACCTTCCCTTGAGTGACTTATTCAGAAAACTTCTCCAGCAACGCGGAGGATAAATAGAAATTTATTAAAAGTTATTGACTCTTCGATACACGTACGATTCAATTCAATGCTTGGTTGTTCATGTGAAAAGCATTTCAGGGGTATTTATGCTTTTCTACCTAAAATACATACATGTGAATGTTAAGCTAGTCTAGGAAAAAATATTGAGTTCACGTAAAATTTGGCGAAATGGAAAATTTTAATTAATTTGCTAAATATAGCGAATAATTTGAAAAATCCAATAACATTAAACCAGGTGCTTGTGTGTTTAGGCAACGGCAACGGTTAGTCACCTTTTCACCTTTGCTTGTCTTTAACTTTAACACCCTTTAGATAAATGCAATTTCTCCCTAATTCTGTTAAAAAGAAGAAAGTAAAAGTTTAAACAATGATTAGCAAAATTGATATGGCAGATGAGGGTGTCTCGGTTGAAGGGGTTACAGTATATTTAAAAAGCAATCAGTACTATACGTAGGAATAAAAAAGTGACGAGCCATTTGCAAAAAACGCGCACAATTTTCGCTTACTTTAATGGTGGGCGAAACAAAAAAAGGAAGCAAAACAAACCTCATAAGGTCTTCTGCCAAAGGTTTCTTTTCTTTTTTTTATAACATTAAGCGCGTGAAGAATTTCAAGTCATGACTACCGTAAACAAATTGTATAGTGACACTACTGGCGTCAAGAGAGTTGGTGGTAGTCGATTAGTTAGTGTGTATTTGTGATGGAGGGGATATATAAAAAAGTTTATTTGTTGTCGTCAAGTTATTGTCGACATGAATTAAAATATCACTCGACGAAAATAAAACGTAAAGAGAACTTTAACCAACAACAGGACAATGACATGTTAATTATCCACAACTACAATTGCCACACAGTTCCGATGCCACTTTATCAAAATATCCATAAAAAAAATAAATAAAAGAAAAGGTGTGTGCGTCATGAGTTGTAAATATTGCACTTGTGTATATGAGTCTTCTACTACTACCGAAAGCAGGTGGCAGTGCTTTGATGGTATCCGTAAAACTATCAACGTCGTTATGAAGCAAAAAAAAAAAAGAAAAAGAAGACTTCCATGTCAATGATTTTTCAATAAAAAACTTAAACATAAACGGTTCAAATACACTGAGGAAAAATAAGTGCAATTTTTCTTTAGCTTTACGCGCTTACGTGTGGCTCACTTTACTCTGCATTTTTGGCTTCTAGTTGCAATAATAGATATACGTGTACTTTGCCAGTTGGCAAAAGGAACCGAAGATATAGTGAACAGAAGAAAAAGCAATATTTTTTCTTTGTTTTTAAAGATAAAAGTTGAATTTTGCATTTTAGCCAATATTTTGATATCATCGACGTATGTTTGTATGAGCACAGCTTTTTGCCTTTTTATATCAGTCATTGAATAATGTGCCGCAGTAATACGTGACTACTTGAGGATTTAAGCCAAAAGAATTTCAGTTGACTGGCTTTGATAATTTCGTAAACCGCCCATGCTTGTACGAGCGTGAGTTCTTAACTGACGACTTCTTTGCAAATTAAAGATGATATGAAGATATTTTTAAGACAAATAAGAAAAACGAAAAAAATTACACTCAGCTGTGGCCGAAACTTTCTATTCGCTTCTTTTATTTAAAAACGTCTAAAAACATTGTAGTGGATCTTACACCAATTCGATTTCAAACTAATGCTATACGGGAAGTGGTGTAACAAGTTCAATCAAAATATCTCGAATATTGTAATCTGTAGGTTGAACCGTAAAATTTCAGACAGACATGCATAACTGTACGGACAGACATGTCTAAATCTATTCAGAATTTGGTACTGGTCTACTTTGTAGGGCATCTAAAGCTTCTGTCTGGTTGTTGCAAATGGTTCGGCAAAACGAGTATAATGGCTATCGTCGGCCATGAATAAGGATAGTAATAAGAGTAATACCAATTGACATGTTAAAAAACATTGCCTACTCTTGAAAACACCATATGGCTGGGGTAAAGTTTTAATAACAGGGGCCCATTAATATTCATAGATAAGAGCGATAAGTCAGACAGTAAGTGCTTTGGCTAGTAAGTATATAAAACTAGTAGATAAGTACGAGAAAGTGCCGGAGTCCTTACACCCGTTCGTATTACATTGCGTCGCAAGAGCAGTTTCAAAAAACTGTGATAATTTATTTACACTGATGGAATAAATTCTTAGAGATAGAATTGGCTGTCCCGAATGAGATCCTTCTAATAAAGGAAAAGTTTAAGCAGTCGCAAAGAAAGTGCTTTATCGTAAGAATTCGTCCACAATTGCAGATAGAAGAAGAAGATATTCTAAGGATTCATGGGTGTATTGCAATTTCATGGTCAAAACGAATTCCAGCAAACATTTTCATTCTGATTTTGTCACTATTAGTTGAATATAGTGGAGGAAGTAGTTATGGGTTAAGGAAGGAGTAGTGCTGATGATAGTATTAAAGGTTTGTTTCATAACTTTCTCTTTAACTTTCTTTCCAATCCATATTTGAAAGTCCAAGGTAGGGGTACAGAAGCAACAGTTTCCACAGCTCAGTCAGTTTGCTCACCTTTAATAGAACAAATTTTACCATTGCATGGTGTAATGGTATTTTTTAACTTGCACCTGGACGTCGAGGGATACGAGACAGATTTTAACGATAAGCTGTGACTTCAGTTATTCAAGAAGCGACTGCTAGGTGTAACATTTGTTTGTATCCTGTAATATTTGTTACAATGACAACACTGTTGTGGGTGAGGTTGTTAATCTCACTCGCTGGGAAATTTATGATGTTTAGAGGAGAATAGGGAAGGCAAGGTTAACCCTTGTTTATCTATTGCTTGTGTCAAGTTAATAACCACTCGGCAACTGAGTAGGAGTTCAGGAATTTATTTCTTAGAAAAATCGTTCAAAGCCATTATAGTTACTATCGTTGTTTTCTCGTTTTTCCTTTCTCAACGAGTGGGATTAACAAACTCACCAACTACTGGGTTTGTAACAAGATTACAAGATACAACCGCATGTCACAGAGGCTAGAAAGAAAATAAAGAGTAACAATGAAAACATAATCAAGTCATTTTTGATTTCATAATTGACAGTTTTTAAATGTTGCTTAGAGTAGGTAGATAAGGTTTGCCAAAAAAGGGAAGAAACCAGTTGCAAGCAAAGAAAAATCGGGAAAAGCGTATTATTTTTTTTTTGGAAAAATTGTGTCTAAATGATGAGAGGACTTTAGCGTTCGTTATCAAACATTTTCAAATAACTCATAAAAAGTTAACTATAAGAACTATAATCGGTTGACTTTGATGGCTACAAAGGGATAGAAAAGATTTTGTCTGTCGCGCGGACAACGCTTGATCGAAATCCTTTTAAACGATGCGAAATTTGAAGCTTTCGCCAAAGGACTGTTAACGTACTCACCGTTTAAATCGGGCCCATATCACACTGACAGCAGTGGCCTGGCGTTGCAACCGCCCACAAAAAAAACAATGCGTACCTTCAGTGTCATGTGATTTTGTATCATTTTAGACATTCCGCAAGTAAGAGCCGCAATAAAACTCCTCCATAACCATTTTAGTGCACAATAAGTTTGTTGAAACACAAAAACCATGAAGGAAACCTTTAAGGCTATTTTGCCCATTGTGGCGTCTGTATTGAGGGTGTCAATGTATGCATTAAAGATATAAAGATCATCTAAAGGATTTTCAGTTGTACTTATCAGAGCATTGTAACAAGCGTTTTAAGTTTTTGACGAAACTTTATAAAGGTTTTACGCCGGCATGATGACGGCATTGGAAACAGTGCATAGAGTTATTGAATAAAATTTTGTTATTTGCGAAAAGTTACGAAAGTGCGCTTTCTATTTAAAGGTAAGGGATCATTCTCTACTTCTTAGATAAGGTATTACCTCACAAATATTTTTACACCCATCACCGAAGAATGAGGATTGAAAATGGGCCAAATCGGCGCGAAGGCCGCGCGCACAGCACCACGTAAACTGAGAACTTTTTCAAAAGGAATGAAAACTTGGTTTGTTGCTTATTACTCATAAACTATGGCAAGTAAATGTACAAAAATTTCGCCGCATATTCTATGGGCAATGCTGTAGCATTTCTGCATGGAATTGGAAAAAATTGACCACGCCTAGCCAATATTACAGTGTATCAAAATTAAATTGTCTTTACCTTTATAACGCCTAGAAACAAGCTTCAAAAACCCCCAAATGCTTGGCCAATTACAAATTTGGAATGCGCCTAAGCATGTACGCCTGTTCGTCTGTCCATCTGTCCTCCCGTTAGCCAAAATGCAGATATAACCTAAAAATATGCAAAAGAATTTGGAATATAAAGTTCACAGTCCTATGCCACAAAATCTTTTGTTCTGAAAATAGAAGAAATTAGCTTCGTCCACTCGATATTATAGAGCACGAAAATTTTGTTTATCTGTTTCTTTTGTGTTTTTTAGGTTAACGGTGATGGGAATTTAATTTTCTTACTTGTTTTTATATAATTATAGATTTTCTCAAAACCAGAATTCAAACGAATTGCTTACTTATTTTGAAAACATTCTGTAGTGTTTTAAAAACCTTGTTTCTTGCAGACTTAAAAATGCGTATCATTTTTGCAATTCTTGAGAATTCTTTTCATAATTTTTCTTTTTTTTTTTTTTAATAATACACATGAACGATTCATAACATAGAAGGTATCTTCCAAAATAAGCGGATGTTACCAGCTTGGGTTTGATAACGTGACAAGAATTGAAAATGTTCGTACTGTTGTACTTAGGGTCAAGAGACAACGATTTTTTCTATTGAATTTTACCTTAAAAATAAAGTGAATATTAACAAGGAATTTTGGAGAACGTTGCCGACATTTGCTACGCATTATGTAAAAGGACCAAAAGTGAGCAGCGAAAGCTTTTTCCTAACATTTGCTCTATGACAAATAGAGAATATTGCCACCTTACCAACGAGACGGGATATTGTTGAAACGTTTAAATTATAACTCATATTGAGACACCCTTCACAATAACTCGAAATCCGTATTCATTTCAATGTACATACATAGTCTTGTTTTCATAGCTTTTTTAAAAAGTAAAACAACTTTTTTAAAAAGGAACTTTTTTTTAGTGCACACAGCAAGAAAACATAGAAGACTTTAAAGAAGCAATCGATAATGTGCTGAAAATGTCTCATTAGGGAAATGTAAGTTAAATGTAAGTTATAGGTGTGTACAAAAATAACTTGAAGCCACGGAAAGTGGCAGTAAATTTAGTAAATTGAAGTTTTTCTACAAACAGCAATTCCATTAACTTAAACTAAAAGAAATTCTTAGTAAACAATTTTCCAAACTACCATAGTTTGCATTTTTCTTCAAAATATTTTTCGTTTAATGTAAAATATATAAAAAATATATATATTTTATCTTGAAACTTGATAAGCAGAGTTTTTCAAACTAATTTTTAATAGCAATTTCTGCAAATGTTAAAGCAATGCATGCAAAAATGATCACTTGCACGTGCGGGTTGAGGCGCTCACCAGGATTGATGATGAAGAGAAGTCATAGTGAATGCCAGAAAGTTGTTTATTTTTATTTGATTTTTTCTCTCCGAAACTGAAAGTTATTCTTGAAGGCTTTTAACCTAAACCTCTACCGTTAGGAGAAGAAATTATTAAATTGAAAAAAAAGCCATCGTCTAACGAAACTTATGCGTACGGTAACCAAACATTGGCACAACAACGAACACCAATGTTGAAAATTGTGAAAAACTAAAGCATAAGGTGACGTTGTTGGTAAAAGCGGGAATCATATAATTTTTCCCTCATTCTATAGGAGTGTTTCGATAGAAACTCAACTAAAAGGATTTGAAGACAAATTGAACCTGACAAAGATGTTTTCCAACTAGTAGGGACATTTAGCAGAGGTATTTACCAACTACCGTAACGTAGATCTGCAAACACTCTAACGTAGCTCTGTTAAGTAGTTTGTGTCAAGCCATAATTAAATTTGGTAACGTAGTCCGGCCAAATTAAGAAACCATGTGAATGTAAATCAAAATACCTTTGCAATGATATAAGAAAACCAAAGTGATTATGTTGAGATACCAAACTTCAAACTATTGCTAAAAATAATTGTGGAAACAAACATTTGAACTTCGTTAGCTGGTTTTAAAGGCATATGGACACAGATCCGCGCGTCGTAGGCGATGATAAATGAAATTTTCCAGTTCCGCTATGGGGGTTAATAGAAGAGTAGTGGTGATGATGGAATTGTAGGTTTCCTTCTATAATTTTCTCAGCAACTTTTCTTCCAATGTATCTTTGAAGATCCAGCTTTTCCATGATTAGACGTGCAGAAGCAGCATACTTCGCAGCTCGATCAGATAGCTCATTTGCCAATAAGCCGATATGACTCGGTACCCAAAGCATTTTAATTTTTCCCCGGTGCTCTATCCCGAAGTGGAAGGATTCCGCCGAGTTTCTAATGCAGACAAACTGTCAGTAAGAGTGACGGTTTTGAGTTTATCTTTATGGGAAAGGTTCGCAGCGTGAAGGATAGCTCTGGCTTCGGTTGTGAATGTTGAAGAACTTTCGTAAAATATGTGATTGAGAAGAACCGAAGCATCTACCGCGGCACAAGCAGGTGGCAGACAGGAAGATATTGAGCCATCTGTGTATAAAAGATTCTAACCGTTACCTTCCAGTGCTGGGGTTTTTTCAGCATTTAGATTTCTGAACACGTAATTTGAAGTGCATTCTTTCTTGTGCATAGACAGCGAAATGTCAAAAGAATAGTCTTTCAAAACTCGTGGGGAATGTTCAATTCCTTTGCGACGTACAAACAATGGTAAATTGCGGATGGTCACTTTCGAATTTGCTGGGCAATAATAATCCTTCCCACATCTTCACCGAGAAGCTTGGGGACGATTTTAGCTGTTAACTAAAGTCTATTTTCTAAAGCTGGGACACCAGTTTCAATTCACTGTTGATGGACGTTGTCCGAAAAGGACAGCAACTTGCTCTAAGGGCTTGATGATAGATCGATTTAAGGATGTTGATAATAGATTTGCAGCTATTGCCATAAATTATCAAAGCGTAGTCAGTCTTGCTTAAAACAAGCATTTTGGTAAGATAAGCAACAGTGTTAATATGCGCATAGCTTTTCCAAACAACGTATCGTATGAAATTCACCCTTGTTAAAATGGAATTTTTTAACCGAAGACAGTGTCGTCATTTGTTGGAAAACGTGAGCCCGAGAATATGGGGCGTCTGCACATTTTGTACTGTCAATTAATATGCATCAGTCGATTTCCCGCAACACTTATCTGCTTTCAACAAATGTGCACTTTTTGTGATTTTTGTTTGGAAATTGTAGTGCCTGACGTACACCATTGAAAATGATTCGAATCAGACCACTTTTTCGACCACCTCCCATATAACATATCATTTTGAAAAGCCGATATATGATTAACTATAGGGTGGTGTATGCTGCACTGCACTGTATTCGCGAAAAACACGTTGGTTCAACGTATGTACGGTGTGAAACGTATGTCGCTGAAGGAACTAAAGCCAAAAACTCGGACAGTTGAAAAATAATATTTGAAAATTTACGTCAAGTCTTGAAGTAACTATTTTGAAAACAACGTTAGAATCAGCAAGAGCGACAAAAGGGTTTTAATAAATATCTTATTTACCCATTTCGTATGTGTTTTGCAAAGAACTTTAAAAAATTTCACATTCAATTTATTGTTCAAATTTTAAACATTTGAGAGCAATAAACAAGAGAGATTGGGCGATAAATGAAAGTACAATCTTCTGTAAATCTAGATTCCCTTTTTTTTTTGGTTAAAAGCAATACTTAATAGCATCTCTGCATAAATTTGAATTCACTTATTGACCGTCGAACGAAATGTAAATCATATCAGCCAATCTATCACTTTGCCTATCAAATTTCAATCAAAATTAAAATTTACTATGTTTAATTATGCAGTCCAAGTCATTAAAACAATTGGTATGAATTCTGATAAAGCGAATAGAGGGAGAAATAATTTTTAAACATAACGTAATGGAAATTATACAAAAATAACATTAGTTTAAAATTTTATAGTTTACTTTAAGTTTCACTTTTTATTTGATTTTAAAATTTTGTATATGTTCACTTAAATGATCATACTTTCATCCATTTCATAAAATTAAAAAAAAAAACAAAATAATTTATAAAAAAAGGAAAAACTTTATTAAACTTTTGCACTTTGTAAAAACTTTTATGTTTATTTCATATCCACTTCACTCTGGTTTACAACTTCATAGCAGACAAATTTCTTCCTTTTTAGCCACTTTCATGAACAGCACAACCAGAGAACAACAGAACAGCAACAATAACAATGGGTTTCACTTATAAAGAGTTTCTTTCGGGTAATAATCGTAAAATGTTTTTTATTGCAACATCAATGTCATGTCTAAATGGACATTTAATGATGGCGATTTAGTGATTATGATTATATAGTGGCGTTTAGACATCAAAACATGAAAAAAAACAACACGAAGACGACGCGAGAAAGTTATAATAGCCTCAGGGCGAATTTTAGACACTCATCAATTATGCATGAAATATCTATCAACTATTTCCAGTGTAATACGCTTAATACATTTTTTTCTTTTTCACATAAAAAATTATCCTATTCTTGTTACGTACACTTAGGCAACATGCGTTGTAAGCACAGGGGCCGGTTTATGGTTAGTGCATATCGAGTGAACTCAATAGCTACGCATCCGCTGTAACGAGTAGAGTGTTTACAGATCCTGATAATATGTAAAATTCTTGTCAACCAATATAAATAAATGCCGATCGAGAACGATAAACCGAATCCAGAAATTTATATTCATGTAATGAACATCATCGATTATCAATTATGGCGTCATATGCAAATCTTTCAAAATTCATAAAATTTTTTTGCAAGCGTGCGATGGAGTTAGCAAATACTTCAGAGTGACGCCCATAAATCATTAGATCATTAGTCTTACACTCCCATAGTTTTCTGTAGTATTTGTGTTCTTTTTTTACTCTCCCAGCTCACTGTATACAGCGGTATGCGGGTGCTACATAACAAATTTTCCATTCATTGAATCAGTTTTTTGCTGAGTGTGCAGCGTTATCTTATCCAAAAATCCTCGATGCAAACAGATCATAGAAATATTTAGTTCCTTCGATAAGTTCGGCCCATAATTGACCACATCACCTTCTTCCCTTCTTGGAATTACTTGCAATATTTTCCCAAATTCGTTTACATATAAATATATTTGTTCAAAAGACTTTGAACATTGTTCGGTTATCGGGCGATTATATTGGCTATAAATTAATATCACTCACTATAAAAGTGAGTCAACTCCAATCAATTTGATTTTCAATTTTCATAAAACACAACAAAAAATTTTCATAGGTTTTAAAATTAATAAAAGCCTGCAATTTTTTGACAAAAATCTAAACGCGTTTAAATGATAAAAAACTATCCTGATTGTTATATATATTATCATAGTTAGGTGCTATGGGCGTGGCTGTAAGCAGACGATATCCACTTTATGCATTTGAGTCTCCTTCGTATGTATAGCGTTAACAAATTAATAGGACTAATAGCTCTATTCTGAACAGTATCCCAGAGGGTTCACAAATCACACGACGGTCGCAACTGCCTTTCAGTTTATGGTTTTCGTGACTTCTTCTTCGTGACAAACTTTCTTTGCGAAAAAATTAATATATAGAAATTTCATTGAGTGGAGGATCGAAATACGGTCCGTGATTTTATTAGATTAGCCCGTCCGGTAAGTAAGCTTCATCTGTCCGTCTGCCTTCATAAGAGTTTTAGCATCTGTATCGTCTGTGCAGTGTCTGTGGTATAAAGATAAAAAAGCATTACTGCCGAACTAGCTAGCCTTTCAACGACATGTGGATCTCTCCATTTGAAGTCTCCGACCTTTTGACCTTTTTGAAGTACATAATTTTGTCTGGTTAGACAAAAAGGGCAAGAGATGTAAGCAAAAAGTCCGATATCACATCGCAGGCATCTATGTTACAGCTTAGCGCATTAAATGCTGAAGATGTTGACATGAAATTTAATATAAAGGTCACTTTGAATATTCTTGACCTAAGAGAAAAGATAAACTAACGCTTTTAATAAATCGTAACGATTTAAATGGAAAAAATTCCATCCTCTTCTGGCCGCAATTCGAGTTTTTCATTTTAATTCTGCTTTTCTTGGAATTCAAATAACAACAATGAATATATGTTTGTTTAGTTGATAGTAAATCTCAGCACACAATCATTTACTTACCAAAAAATTATTTAAAAGCTATTTCGCTGTCTTTTGTTTAACATTCAATCAGATTGTAAAGCTGAGCTTGTCAACATATGATCTGAGAATACTATTTCATTGTATTTCAACCCTGGTCTCCTTCTTCTTCTTCTTCTTCTTCTTTTTATTAACAACCCCTGAGTAGATTTACAATACTTGCAATTCCTTTACGAAGTCATTTATTTACTGAAAGTTACAAATGATGCGATAAATTTATTATATTTCCGTCATCGGATAATGGGCGTAATAAAAAACGGAAAAGCAACGATGACGACTAAGCTTAAAAATTTATTACATTTTAATGAGAATGTTAAATTATTATTTACTTCATGCGATTGTTAAACGATAGTTAAGTGTAAACAGCCTGAGCCTAAAGGCAAGCTATTAAATTATAAAGAAAAAAATATTATTTGCGTTTATATTTCTTCTTGAGGATTCTCTAAGGAAATGTGTATATTATCTTATAATTAATTGGAAAAAAATTCAGGAAAAAAGATATCAAATAAATAATAAACGTTTTACTTCTTCTTGGTATTAAAAAAAAACAAAAAACAAAACAACAAAAAAAAGAAGGGTTTTTTTTCGTATAAAAATTAATAAAATACTTTCATAGAAATAAGAAAAAAGTTAAGCTCATCCAAGTGTACGCAGCAGGTCATGAACATGCATTTTCTGACTCTATTAGTGGTTGGTTATATATGAGAATTGATTTCTTTTCGTTATAAATTTCTTCGTCTTTTTTTTTATGATCATTCTTTAGAGGGGCTTTCAAGTTTTATTGCTCCTCTAAGTGTTTTTATATGGGTAGCATTTTAGTTATTTTATTATAGATTTTAAAATTTCTTTTTTTTTTTATATGCTTCTCTAATCTTATGACATTATTTTTGAAAATTTATTGTCAGTTTCTAATGGCACTTGCTTGTCAAAAGAATTATAGGAAGATATGTGAGCGAGTGCATGCAGGGAAATGTTGCTAACATATCCGGCTTGCCTTGAACGAAAAAACACTTGCTATGCTTTAAAAGTATATGAGAAATTATGATTTGATAAAAACGCTTAAAGGTCTGGGAAAAAGAGAGATATAAGTGTTGTTAAGTACAGCTTTACATACAAATGAAGCCTTCTAGAAGAAATACGGCTATAGGTTGTGAGAATAATTCAATTTTCCAATAAAAAGTATTAGATTTTTTTTTTTTTCAATTTGATCCCTTATTCAGGGAATATGCCTTATCCATGTAACGCGGTGATGGGCAGAAGGACATGGGGAAGGAAATGGGGAAGTGGTGGCCGCTGCTCGGCAGATGGGCATCTGCCCAAAAGGTAACTTTTATGCTTTCACCAACTAACCACTCACTGCAGCTATGACTAAAGTTCTCTCCACCGCAATTGGCATTTAAGCACGTGAGCAGCGATTCTTATCTACTCAGGTGCTTGTGTTAAGTTAATAATGAAGTACTCTATTGAAAATTGAAATAAGTCTTTTGAGATAAGTTTTTATTATAGATTTTAAATAAAAAAAAAAAAATATTGTATGAACACAACGAGCTAATCAATGCATACGATAACGTTTATACACGCAACTTAAAGTGTAAATTAAACTTTTCCCTTCCCTTTCTAATACACAGACTAATCGCAAAAGTTATGGACTCTCGCTTGACATGTTCCTCCCTTTTTTTTTTTTGACTCTCACGAGCGTAAGATTGGATGCAATGGATGTGCTTAGAGTTCCATTGCACATAATTCTCGTCTGTTTTGTTTCTTCTATCACCATATGCGTTTTCTGATATTATTGTGTACGAAGTTATATTACTAACTAAAGCCCAAAAATCTTCTCGTCTGCTTGCTGGGCGTATGGTTCTCAGTCCTGCCACGACATTTGTTTTCTGCCTATGCCTATATGCCCCTTCGAGACAGTCTCCCATATTAAGTGTAGGAGTTCATAGATTTCTCTTCACGTACCCACGTACCAAACACGCAGGTTTTTCGTTTTTTTAAATACTTTGATAATTTACGCTCGCAGTTTATTCGTGTCAGCACTTCAGCATTCCATATGCGATAACAGCACATTGCATAGAATTTAAGTCTGTTCGTTGCATTGATTTTTAATGTCCACGATTCTGGAGCATACAAGGCCACTGCCTATACAAAACACTTTGTGCAACGAAGCCGAAAGGTTAAAATAATTCCCGTTTAGCTACATTTCGCTGATATTTCGAGTACGTTGGTGTAGACGTTTCTATTCTCCTTCTTCCTTCTAGGAAGCTGCCCTGTTTTCGAAAGGTGAAAATAAGTGCAAACCCTTTCGACACTTTTGGAGTTTTCGATGAACCAATTAAATTTGGTTTTGCTGATACAAAGGTGTTACTTTGATCATTTATAGCTTCCACCCTCGTCTACAGATCCTGCATTTTATTTTAGGATAATTGGATCGTCCACAAATCGAATGCTATTGATGAATTGTCTTTAACCTTAAATAGCTTTTTGAAAGATTACCTCAGAGCAGACGTTAGAGAGAAGAGACATTACTCTGTGATCACTGCAGGCAATGTACGCTGCAGATAATGTTGACTGCAAAAAAAAAAAAAAAAAATGCTGTATATATAGCGCAGTATAATACATCGTACAATAATTTGTGAGACCACATAGGAAAAATATATATACGTACATATACACATATATTACTTGAAAATTTCGATTTTATTCGTTAACATAGTTTCCTTAAAGAGAAATGCAATTAAATGAAATTCAAAGTTTCTCTAACGTTGCGATGGTTTTTTATAAATCGATTTGTCAAAACCTTTAAAACACCCCCAGTTCCCACTACCTAGTTCTCACCCTCAGTTCAGACCACCCAATCATTTGTACCAAGCTTTTCCAAGTGGACATCCTTTTCAGATTTGTGAACAGACAACGCAGTCACTGGGTGCCAAATCTGGAGAACACCGTAATTGGAGCAGCAAGGTGAACTTGACCATATGGTACATTTGTTTCATTGTGAGTTGATTATCCGCTATTTGTTTGCTATAGCTTTTCATCCAAGGAAATTAACGAATATTCCGCTTTTTGGATGTTAACTATCTCCTCCAACTTCTCTTTCCGATCATCGAGAACAATTTTCAGGATTAGTTGCTATTTTTTGATATAACCACCTCGGCGCCCATTGCGCATTTTTCTTGTTAAGAAAAAATCGATTTAAATAACTCAGGAAATTCGAATTGTTCCAGCATTTCGAAAGTAAAAATAGAAACATCACTAAAAACAATATAACTCGTAAACGAACGAAGGACAAAATATAAAATGACGCAAATTCAGGTTCCAAATTCTTTAAAAGTAGTGTGGGTTCTTTGTTAGACCCGATGTCTATGTATCATCCCGAAGAGTTTTGAACTAATTTGTTCAATTAACGTCATTTTTATTTTATATGCATTTCTTTCTATTAAAGACTAAGTTTACTGGTGGTTTTAAGGTTTAAGGTGAACGCGTGTACCCACCATCAAACGACTTTATGGCAGAAGCATTCACTCCAATATCGATCAAGTTGTAGTTTTTATTATTTTGGTTCCAGAATCTTCGGATAGGATCGTTGTTACCATAACTTGCTCTTTAGTAATTTATTTTGAGTATTCGACAATGCTAGGCACTCGTTTGTGGAACATTTAAGTATATTTTAAATATCAGGAATTAAATATGGCATGTGGAAGCTTATAAACAAAAGGCACAGGAGATAGACAGGAGAACTCGTCTGCTTTCAACGTACGTGGATAAAAATTTCAGCCAAGTTCGTCCGGTGCGATAGAGTATCGGCCACTGCAGGATACAATCCTCTTCCTTTTGCTTTATGTTCAAAATATTTCGTTTTTTACTAAAAAGAAAAAGGATTTAATAAGCTATGAAAGTACTACGTAAACGTAATTCATCCGATATCATGAAAACCGGATGATTAGTTTACGATTTTAAATCGATGGAGTCATAAACATCAGCCTGCGCGTTCAGCGCGTGTTAAGGTTATAAACCGTATAAGTTGGAAAAACTGAAAAGAAAAGTTAAAACTTGGGAAATATTTATTTTTGATTGTACCCCTTAACCCTTTAACTATGTCCCTTAATAACATACAATTTGTTATAGATCACAGCAATCGATGGGCTATGATTGCCAGGCCGATTATTATGGGTTCATCAGTATACTTTGCAAAGGTGAAGGGTATCTAAGAGTCATTTTGAAGTGAATATTTATTTCGTCAGTTTTTATTCTGCTTAAAACGGAAAAAGAAAGAAAGCATCAAAACACCATCTTGGTTAAAGAGTCTAGCATAAGTAAAGTTAATAAAAATGTCAATTCTTTTTAAGAGACTCACTTCAAATAATATTTTAACCGAAACTTTTCAGAAGAAGAACCCACGGCATGTAATAAATTTTAAAACTTTCAACTTAATTATGTCGATACATAAAAGGGATTAAATAAAAATGCGTTCGAGATCAAGTGAATGTGTAGGTGAGGTACAAATATTTCAGAGGAAAGAAAAAACAAAAACTCCTCACATTCGAAAAACTATAATTTATTGCATCTCTAAGTATCTAAGAAGTAAGAAAATGCAGCTTTTCTTTGCCTTGTTCATGGTCATCTCTTGCCCGTTTTCTTTTCATGATGTCTTGCTTGCTTGCTGCTTTCCCTTCTTTTGTAACTTACTAAAACCGATTTCATTGCTTTTATGATAAGAAATTGAAGACAAATATGACAGCACCATAAACATAATATATATACGTTAATATGTGTACGTTAATATGTATGTTGTAACACTAATTTTAAGAATTTTCTTCTTAACCTTGCCTAATGTATGTATGTAATTGATCGAAAAGCAACGAGAATCTTTTAATGCGACATAATACAAAGAGCAATACAATGCTTACCTCCAATATTTATGGTATCCCTACGCACATGTCGACCGACACAATTTCTATAATTATTATTCTTACAATTAATTTAGTCTGAGAATGAATTCTAAGATGAAGTCTTAAAGCACTAGCATCTAAACCGATCGGCTTTATTGAAAACTCTACCGTACTTGAGATTTGAATCCATGACCATTGGGTATTAGTTGAGACTGTTTGTCTAGTCGGCCTACTCAAGGGGATGACACATTTTGTAATTTGGTATACACTGACGGAATTCTTCTTCACTTCTGGTAATCGATGTCGTCTTTATCTTATTCATCGGTAAAAAACGTTGCCATCTGAATGTCTAGCTCTTCATTTGGCAGTTAAAACTGCACCGTACCTTTTAGCCGTTTGTACACCAAACTTTGCGTTTTTATTGATTTTTGGATTCTATTTCCGAAAAATGTAAGGCTTAGATCGAACGCGCACAAAAGGAAATAGAAAAAATATATCGCAAATGTCAATACAATTTTTGTTTGTTAGTTTATCCATTCCCACATCATTAGAAACCTCTCTATTGCAAGGACCTTCCAACAGTTGGCATCATTACAAACTTCGCACCATTTTGCAGCATTTGTCAACATGCCACCACCGTTGCGAAGAGATATGACAAGCAAAAAATTTGGAGATTTTCAGTTATATTCACGATTTTTTAATCAACATTCTTCTAAGACATGGGACAAGAAATGAATGGTTGAATACTTCCCCCAACTAGTGCGTACAGAAACATTGCGATTCGGTTTTTTGGCTGGCAATGGACGTGTTATCGAATTTTGCTTATTGAGTTTTTTTGGCTTTCAATTAATGCTTTGCATATGCACGACGTTTATTTTCAGCGTGATGACCCTACTTGCCAAAAGACCTACAAAAAATGACCGGATTGCTCGGTTGATTTAAAAAAACACTTCTTGTTGGAAGACCATATCAAATTTATCGTAGATCATATATTCTTAGCTAATGGCCTCCGATTAAGTCTAAAAAGCGATTTCAATGGGGATGACAAAATCGTGAATCGTTAGCAGCCTAGCCTAGAGAAAATTCCATTCTCACGTTTGTTATAAGCTTATTGGAAGTTTACTTAAAAATGATCCTCGTTAACTAATCCATACTGTTGTTGTATTTATCCTGAGCGAAACTGCGTAAATTTAAATTCGAATTGGAGATCCAGATCTGACGACTAACGATTTCATTGCTTGCCCGGCAAAAAAAGAAGGGTTTCCTGTACCGTATTCTGACTGGCGATAAGAAGTCTTTACTACGACACTGCCAAGCGTATAAACTTATGGGCTAGTACAAGAAATCCATTCACTAAAACATAATGAAACTGTGAGTGGAGATGCCTACCCATGTCAATTAAAGAAATAGAACGACGTATTGTTGCACAAACGATCAGCATTAGCGGTTAACAGACCCAAAGTCGTCTTCTTGCATGACAACGCTCAGACGACTGTCGCAAGAGTTGTCAAAGATATCCTGTTGCAGCTCGAATGCAGAACTCCAGCCACACCCACCACTAGACATAGTTCCTTCTGATTACCACTTGTTTAGACCGATGAAATATGGCTTAGCTGATTGATAGACCGTTTCGAAATGTTGAAGAAGTGCGGAAAGAGGTCGATGATTGAATCACTTAGAGAGCAATATCTTTCTTTCGACATCGTAATGCCATGATGCCACAAAGATAGGGAAAGAGTTATCGAATATGATGGAAGAAATGTTGACAAATATATATTGCACTAATTTTGCTCAGTAAAAGCCTTTTCATGCGAAAAAAATGATCAAAATACATGCACGAGCGCCTAGTAATATAATCCTTTAAATGAATACAAAAAAAGTGTTTTACTGCATTTTTCGTCATTTTGTGAATATATTTAAGTGATTTAAGTGAATTTATTTATATTCCTCATTAGTAATATAGCAATTTCAGCACAAACAACAAAATCGAAAAGACGTAGAAAGACACATTGAAAATTATTATTTTAATTATCATATAATTTGTGTCTCTAACAGAATAAACACACCTTTGAGCAATTTTCAAAAGACTCCCATACCTCCCTCCTTTTGTAGCACAACGAAGCACGAGTGAGCGCATATACATGTAAGCATAACAACAAGCCCTTCGCACAACAATTACAACAAAAGTACAATAACAACGTTAACTTCAAAAATAATCTACCTTTAAATTACGAATAGATAACATTAGGGAAAGAGTGAAGAAAGAGGAGACTAGCAGAGCAAGGAGAGAGAGCGCAATTTTGCCTTTAACGAGTTGATGGGTGAACCGGGTAAAATTTCAAGCATAAATATAGTAGAGCAGTAGTAGCTTGAGCGCTTATTTGATATGCGTACATAATTCAAGGTATGTGGTGTAGGTTTGTGCTTCTGTTTGTGCCTATGCAATGTTTCATTGTAATTATCATGTTGCCAATGTTACTTGTTGTTGTATGCATTCTACAAGCATACACTCTGCACTGTAAGTCCGCGTCTCCATGTAACCAACCAAGTTTTATATGCTAATTTCGAGTGTAGCAGGGAACAAAAACGCAACAACAACAACAACAACAACAACAACTTAACGATGGCAGTAAGAACGACGAAACGTTTGTTACCACAGCTACTGCTTCGAGTATCCACGCGGCTGACTAAAACAAAAAAAAAAAGAGTAAATAAACCGAGACAAGTAACCAAAACAACTAAACACTCAAACCATTCTCGGTAACTAAACACAATGTCTGCTACTTTGACTGTTTTACGTTTGCTTGTCTGCCAACTTGCCTGCCTGTTTGCTTCGCTTGCTTGTGTGTGCCTTTTTTTTTAACGTAGTTGTCTCTAATGTCGTCTATGTTTCATCATTATGTTTAACCATCATTAAGTAAGTTTAACGTAGATAAGTTACACACATGCAAGTAAGTAGTCGTCGTCGTCGTCGTCGTCGTCATCGTCGTCTTATTGCCAAGAGTTTTAAAAAGGATTTTAAAAAAGTCTTCGAAAATGTTCTAAATTTGAAAAATATGTTAACAAATTCCGTTTTCCGTTTATATAAATGTCAAACTACTCATAACGATGTTGATAGTGCTTTACTCTTTTATTTAAAAATTTATTAATTCAAAAAAGTTCCCTTTGGCAATAACGTAGAAACTGCTCTTAGAGAGAGAGAGAGAGAGAGACAGAGAGAGAAAGGGGGAAATAGTTAGAGTCTTATGTTCTTAATAATGAATGTAGAAAAAATAAAAAAAAATAAATAAAAAAATGAAAGGAAGAACAGTTTCTCTCACCGTTCGACGTCAACGTCAAGCAAAATATAAAGCATAATGCATGAATGAATGAATGATTGAATGAATGACTGAATTAAAATTGAATGAATGCTTTGCCAAACAAATCTGACTGACAGACAGACAAACTGACTAACTGTCTATCCATCTAGTCAAGTAAAGTAAATTGAAACAGTTGGCTTCTATGTTTACCCGTAGCCAATAGATACCGACCGACATACATATGTAGCTTTCAAAATTTACAAACATATGTACATACATATGTTATATTGAACACGTAAACGGCTATGTTTAAACTGCAGCACATTGAAAGATATTATCTACATGGAATATGGCCGTTGTCGTTTTGTCCTGTTCGCTGCATGTATTTGAAGAGACATTCATTCACTCACTCAGTCAGTCTTTTACTTACTTTTACCGCCGTTTTCTCTAACCATTCGCACGTTTTTCTTTTCTTTTTTTTTTTGAATAAATGAATGAAAGTGTAAAGAGGGGGAGGAGGTCGTTCAGGCGATCGATGGTCTACCCATGGTCTTTCCCAATAACAATAGTAATAATAGTGATGTTTGTCTTTCTTTTTCTAATAATTTGCTTAACATGCTTATCAATTATTATGATTTTGCCATAAAATGTTGTTGAACATTAAACGTGACTCGCATACTTGACGAATTTTTATTTTCGAAATATAAAATAATTTTTGCATATTTTATGAGAGACGGACATAAAAAAAATTCTTTATATAATTATCTCGGTAATTGTTTGAATAGGAAGGGAAGGGAAGCGAAACAATAATATATTCTTCAACATAAAAATTTAAATCGAATTAAATGCTTTTTCCTTCCGAATTATTTCACTCTAGTTTTACTGATAAAAAATTGTTTGCGAAAATAAGTAAAAATTTTTAATTTTTATTTAATTCCCGCTCTTTCTTTATTTCTTGTTTTCTCTATATTTTTAGCTCAATATCAATCGCCTCGTATTATTGAGCATCCAACTGACTTGGTGGTGAAGAAGAACGAACCTGCCACATTAAATTGCAAAGTTGAAGGGAAGCCGGAACCGACAATTGAGTGGTTTAAGGTAAGTAACTCTGACAAAAGAATTATCTATGCATGCGGCTGACAGATCATGGGATGCAGACGAAGCGAGTGATGTCCTTACAAACGACGACACAAAAAAGAAAATAAAAAAGACAAACCACACCTTTGAGAATTGATTGCACGAGAGAAAATAAGAATGAAAATTATATTCAGCTATAAACGAATCTTTTATGCCCAGCAATGTTTCTTGAAAAACATTGCAAGAAGATTTAAAAAAACCCCTTGAGTTTGAGTTTTTTTCATTGTCCATTTCCATCATGGAGTATGTACGAGAATATTTTTATCGTCATACTGGTTGTAGGTGGAGAGTAGTGAGAGAAAAAACGCGGAAACCAGAGATGTTTTCAGTATACAGTGCACTGTCAGCATGTGCTGCAAGACGACTAGAATTTCCGACCAGAAGAATGTTGAACAAAACTAAATCTTTCGAAATCTGCGAAAAATATGCAAACATACGGCCAAAGAAATACCTTCTCCAAGAAGTCACTAAGTCCAGCTCACCGTCTTTTCACTTCTATGCTTTCTTGTACCCATTAAGAGGAGTTTAAATTATAAAGCGCGCGCATTAACTCGTATTTTTTCGTGAGAGCTAACTTCAGAATATCTGTACTCTCAAAAGGTCTTCTCTATTACTTAACCTACTCTTGTGAACACGGTTGGTGATTACCATAATAGATGCGACAAATTTAATGCAACCCTTTGAACTTTTGCTTAATAGAGAAAAAAAGGAATAAAATTGTTTTACTTTAAAGAAATGTTATCGACAAAAGAAAAGGAGAGAAAAATATTTTTAAATTTATTACTGAGATCGCTGTCCTATACCAATAAATTTTATTCAATGCTGAGGAAGAAGATATCATAAGAAATTATACGAAAATATTTTCCCTCAATTTTTTCTATTTTCCTTTTTCTCCTTTACTTATTTCAATTGCAGGACGGTGAACCTGTAAATACCAGTGACAAAAAATCGCATCGGGTTCTATTTAAGAATGGTGCCCTATTTTTTTATCGCACTATGCAAAGTAAAAAAGAGCAAGATGGCGGCATTTACTGGTGTGTAGCCAAAAATCATGTTGGAAAAGCTGTGAGTCGTCATGCGACCCTACAAATCGCTGGTAAGATTGTAATGAAAAATGTATACACGTACACACATACATAAAGCACGCACATCTACATATATAAAATCTTTAACACCTCATAAAAGTGTGCCGTTGAAGCATCATAAATATTATGGCTTTTATGTGCGAAAAAACGGCTTTAGAAGAAAGGAAAAATATTTTTGAAACAAAAAAAAAAAAAAACACAATTTTAGCGAATTCACGCATTTGATCGTAAATCTATCATTGAAGCTTTTCGATGTCAACATCAATTGTCGACTCTAACAGCGAATTTACCATTGCGGGACATGTTTTTCTACTAGAATGCCAAACAAGCGAATTGTAAATAAAAAAACTACAAAACATAAAAATAGTTTAAGCTGAATATTGAGCACCTGCTTAAGTGAAATAAAAATTTGTTAACTGAACTAAACTTTACTTTATATGGGATTAGCCGACAAATCTATAGCGTAAGACGATTAGAAAACTCACTCGCACTCGAATTGGTAAGCTTTTAGTAAGCCTTGAGCCTCGTGGTCAACACGCTTTAATGTTCGGGTTGAAATTTACTAACAAACCTAAAACATCACGGGTTGCGACTGCTCTCTGGCTACCACAAGTTGTTCAGTTTCTAGCTTTTTTCATATATGATTTTGAATCTTCTACTTTGGACAGAGTGTGTCTACCTTCAACGTCTCATAAGAGGTTACACTGAACGCCATTTGATAACTAGTGCCTAAAGTTATTAAGACGAGCGCGATTTTAGGAAATCTATCTGATTGTTTGCAATTTCATATCCATATGAATCCATAGACCGGAGCAATCAAGACCGTAAAACAAGCACAAAACTATTGTTTAAGCAGGCAGTGGAGCTTTGAAATTTGTCAGCTTGCAAGTCTTTCTCTTACTATTTACCGCTTAAAGCAAAGGTCTTCACACGTATTGCCGAACGTCCAAAGAGTGAGACTATTTTTTCATTCTGGCATGGCGGCTCAATGTACTCGTTCCATTGTTAGGAACTCGTTCAATCGTTGGGAATTGAACGAGTACATTGAGTACCCACTCACTGCTTATCGCTTTGTATTTAGCGCTTATAATATCGGATGCTGTGAAATTAAGCAACACAAACAACCACCAAAACACTGACAACTTCAGACATAGTAGACAATACGGTACATAATACCAATATGTTTTGATTCGTAAAGTAATTGACTTTAATTGAAAAGCGTAGTTTAGGACGCGAATGAAGTTGCTGACTGTGTGAAGGGGTTGACGCGGTTTGAGGTGTTGAGGATTTAATTAAACAGCTCGATGTGTTTCAATGCCGTCCGTATCAATTTCTCGCTCAAACGCCTCGTCGTGATTAATCAAATTTTCTGCGCGAAGCATAGCGAATAAAAGCACGCATGCTTCGCTTCGCTGAAACCTTTTCAATTTTTTATCTTCAAAATCTCTGCATTTCTGAAGGAGCGTCCAATGAAAGTCCAAGGGCATTTCCAAATAGTACGAACGAAACAATGAACAGACTACACCGCTTACTTTCAAAGCTGCCTAGACAAAGTAGGACACAATAATAAGCAAAACAATATTTTCGAAAGATTAGAGGGAATGTGCTTTGGGATCATTTAAAAACTTGTTGTTGTTGGCTTCGTTATTATTTTTGTTGAAAGGGAGAGAGTTAAAAATTTCAACGAGTAAATTAAATAAAAATTTTCGTATGATTTTATAAACAACGAACAACTGCAACAGAATGTCAAACTAATTGTACAGCATCTTCAAAAAACATTACTTAGGCTTTTGAAATTGTTCAAAATTAGCCCAGCACGCGGTGCTAAACTAAAGTGACAAAATGTGTGCATTGTAAAGATGTTTATGTTACTTACACTTTTGTTTATGGGCCTTGTATTAGCTTTTGAAATTCCTTTTTTATTTTTGAAAGAAACGTGAGCACAATTTGTTGACTTTGTACACACGACATAACACATAACACATAACACATAACACATATCATCGCACGGCACTCAGACAGTGCATAAAATAAGTTGAGTGGTTTAGTTTAACAAACCAAATACAAAAAATAAAAAATCAAAAGAAGAGGGCAAAAAGCCCTTTTAACACTAATTGAAGAACGAGCAATAATAGGAGGAAAGAAGGAGAAGGAGATGGAGAAGGAGAGGGAGCAGGGGGAGGAAGAGTAGGAGAAAGAGAACGAGAAGTGTGTGGACTTTACTGAAAAGATCTGTGCGTTTGTCGCGATGGTGAAGATGATGACGATGCACTTTTCAAAATGCTTGTCTTAGTTTAATCTAAAGCGTGAACAAGTTTTCTTTTTTTGTTTTAATTTTTTATTTCTCGTATGTCTTACATTGTTCTCGTTGTTGTTGTTGTTGTTGCTGTTGTTGTTGCTGTTGTTTTATGAATTGTTGCTGATTGATAACACTGCGGGCGGTCGTTTCTTGTTTAAATAGGGCTTTCATTTAAAAAACGCAAGAGAAAAATGTCTTATTTTATTTATTTTTATTTACTTTATGTGTTAAAAGAAATTGTTTTTTTTTTTCTTGCTTTTTTCATTTTCTTTTTCTTAACACTTAAGTACACTGCGAAGAAATGCGGGTGTTTGAAATCATTTCGATACATGCTTACCTTAAAGCAATTGCTGGCGATTTTTTTTTTCTGTAGCCTAAAACTTTACTTTAAAGGTGCGATTCATGCTCTATAGCATGAGAATGTTTTTTTTTTTTTTGGACGAAATGTTTTCAATAAATTTTTCTCAGTGTTTTAATATACGGCTAGTTTGCTGCGTCTGGTGTAGAATTTCTTATTAACGTGATTGGCTTTCCTTGCTGCGTACTTAAGGTTGTTAGTTTTTCTTTTTAATAAGAAATTTATTATTTCCGTTTAATGTGAGAATTTCTAATAAATTGCAATTAACTGAATTAAAGATAAATAGCCGGAAATATCTTAATTAAGAGTTTAGCTGCGTCTCAAGCTAATTTCAAACTGAGTGAAATAATAGCACAACAGAAATTTGTCTTCAAATAAAAAATAATATTAAATTTGAACAAAAAATCGTATAAAATAAATGTTTTATTGGCATAAACGCGATGTTTCACTTAGTAAATGAATATAAAATAAAATAATTATTTTATTGGCGTGAAGGTAAACGGTCTCTCTGTCAATTAACTAACATCCATAATAAAAATTTCCGTTGTTTTAATCAAAGACAAAGCCAAGCACGTGTGCCTTTCGTATGTTTTGCTTTTAAATTTTCAACTACCTGCGACTATAATGATATGAGAGAGACAATGTCTGCCAACTTTGAAAATGGGTATAAACTTAATTTTTTATTGATTAAATATGAAGAAAGTCAATAAAAGCGAAGAAGAAGAACTCGTACATATGTATTTGGGTGGATTTTATGAAAAGTCTTCGAAAATAATCAAAAGAGGAAAATATTAATTATTCACCGAACTGAAGATACCCATAGCCCACATATTTTAGGGGTCATGTCTTTGCTAAGATGCAGGTTATCGCGATGTAAAAAGAAGAAGTGAATAAAATAAATATTAAAATTAAAAAATATTAAGAAGCAAGCAGAAGGTTCTAGCGTCCTTCACCTTATGTGTATCAAAAACCTACGCTTGAGTAAATTCATTAAATTTTTTTAACGCATTTTGCGTATTGTAAATTTTCGCCAATAGCATATGTACACTATATGGGAGGTAGGAACAGTAAATTCCTTTTCTAATTTCTTATAAAACCAAATATGATCTCTTTTTTATATGTGTTTGTATTTTCGACTTTTGTTTACTTTTTCCCAGCGTATTGTTATTTTTTCCATATCGTTCAATTATTAAATACCTTAGCAGAGGAGCGAACAAAGTGTGGAGCTAGTCCACTATTAACAAATTGTGAGCTGCATGCTAGTAATTATTCAGAAGTCTTCTGGCAGATATGAATCAAAAAGGTCATTAACTCGGCATCTTTTTCCCCCGAAACCTATAGAGTATTAGGTCTTTCAAGCACCGTTCAAACCAGTTACCATTACTCGCAAATAGTGAATGTGTGCTTTCGGATAAGGGAGATAAAGAACTTTATTTCCTTTCTGTGGCGCTGCAAACTTTTTTCTGTAGAAACAAATCGTGGCTGAACTTGAGAGTCTAGCAGCCGTGTCGATACTTTCTTCGTACTTACCAAAGGTGTCCATTCAATGATTGATCGACTTATTGGAACCTTGAGGCACCCAATAGACGAATGATTGGGTATTGGAAAATTCCGGAAGTTTCGTGATAATTGTGGTTGTTGTGAAATTCCCAGGATGTGCATCCAAATGCTTGGCTGTTGTACGTTCTAGTTCGATTGCTTTAGCGTTATAAGGCAATCGGTTTGACTCAAACAATAAAAAATTTTTCATATTCAGGAGTAAAGCATTTAAATGCTTTAGTGCTATACGACGAAGAGCAAGTTCACCAAGTTCGCGAGAAGAACCATTTGTGCAAGCAGCAACCTAAAAAGGAAACTGTTTGACATCTGAGAGTTTATGGTTAGTAAGGGTGGAGCGTTACACGAGAGAGCAAAGCGTTTTCATTGTTGAACACTATTTCACAAATGATGAAAGTTTGGTCATATTTCTTTGAAGATGAGGCTGTAATGTGGATAGAAAAGGGATGATAATGACGTGAACGACATATGCTTTCAACAAGACGGTGCCACATGCCACACATTCCATTAAACAATTCAATTCCTGATCGTTTACTCTCTCGCCTCAGTGATCAGCCTTTCGCTAAAAGAGCCAGCAAAGTGGTCATTTGCTCGATGTGCTATTCCGCACACAATCCTCTCCTGTATATATTTTGATTCAATAAAAAAATTACAATTAAAAAAACTCTGCTTCCTCTTTAATCCAAATCTGGCGTAAATATAAATGCTTTACGGTTATCCCTTGATAGCTTGATCAGAGAAGAGAGCATATTATGTGAACATCGATTTTCAGGACCTGTTCAAGTATATATGTATATACATATATATATTTAATATGACTAATCACTCAAAAGATGCTCCTACTGGCGTAATGTGGTGGTCATGAAGAAGCGGGGTAAGAGGGGGAAACAAAGAAATAGGAAGGTGGCGGCCGCAGGCCAGTGAATGTGAGTCCAAACGATTAGTGCTATGTCTTTAACGATAGATTTGTAGACAGAAAGTTGGGATATGTAATAAATTTTTTTAAAGTTCGACGCTTCTTCGACGCAAAGTTTGGATATTGACTGGATGAGTAACATCGATGTCGCCCAAATTTAATTATCGACATTGATCTTAGAAACTAAACTGCCAACGCCGACATTGCCCAAATCTAGTAGTGGACGGGTAAAAGTTTCGAAATTGTCTTTTCTATATGATATATATAACGAAACGTAAGGTTTACCAAGCAGATACATTGATAGATAGATTGTTCAAAGATCTTATCAAGTCTTCCGATAATTGTTATCAACTCGGCTATCCATGCGCACAATGATTCCAATCGTGATCTAACTAAAGCAACAGCTGCTGCGCATGCAATCGCCAGGATCGTCGAGGTTAGCCTTTTCTATGCATTTGTCTACGTTAAACAGCCGCAGATATACTCGCTAAGAAGGGTGAATGAATTAACAAAAATTTTAACCTTTTAAAAGGTAAACTTCCTTTACAAAATAATTTATGCAATGGGCTATAAAGTGATGCCGATGAATCACACTTCTCACTGTAGGTGTTTGATGACACGGGTACATGTTTGCCTAAGCTAAACTAAATTAAAATATATATATTTGTTTTTGTGTGTACTTATTACACGTGCTCCGTAATGAGTAAAGCAAACAAACAAAAAATAAAAAGAGGGAAAAGAGGTTTTTTTATAAATGACGTCTGCTTATCTACGTGTGTACGCAATTTATCGGGTCACCATTGTAAATATGATGGATGTAGCGTCACCTGGAAAATGTTTCTCTTCGTTTCGCGGTATTTTGAATGGACACAATATTGGTGCAGTTTTATTTAGCAACACATCTAACTTTTAGTTTTATGTAATTATTATCAATTAATTATTTTCAATTACGCTTGTAAGTAAATGATTATAGGAACTACGCCACTAACGTAAAAATGCATGTATGTTGAGCATCACAACACATGTATATGTATGCAATATAAATTAGGGCTTATTCTTGGTGTAATAGAAATAAAGGGTCGTTCTTGGTGTAGTAGAAATTGTTTGTGTGTATATGCAATATGAAATGAATTAGGGCTCATTCTTGGTGTAATAGAAATAAAGGGCCATTCTTGGTGTAATAGAAATAAAGGGTCATTCTTGGTGCAACAGAAATAAAGGATCATTCTTGGTGTAATAGAAATTATTTGTGTGTATATGCAATATGAAATAGGGCTCATTCTTGGTGTAATAGAAATAAAGGGTCATTCTTGGTGTAATAGAAATTATTTGTGTGTATATGCAATATGAAATAGGGCTCATTCTTGGTGTAATAGAAATAAAGGGTCATTCTTGGTGCAACAGAAATAAAGGATCATTCTTGGTGTAATAGAAATTATTTGTGTGTATATGCAATATGAATTAGGGCTCATTCTTGGTGTAGTAGAAATCAAGGTGTACTTGGTGTACTAGAAATAAAGAGTCATTCTTGGTTTGTGTGTATATGCTATTGTTGCCGAGATATTAAGTCATTTTTTCTTCTAATGTGCACTTCAAACGCATTGACAATTTGTTGTAATTTAAAAAAACCAAAAGCGCTTTTGTCTTCTATTCATGATTTATTCTCTTTACTAAGAAAAACGGTTTCGATGCTGCTTACGAGATACAGAAAAGCTTTAAGCTGTCAGTTTGTATTACAGTTTGAATTGAACACGATTTCTTATGAAATTTTATTAAAGATTGCCTCAGTCCTCGCAAAACAATGGCAATATATGATCACTGTAAACAATATTCATTGAAAAATGCCCTTTCAAATACTTCTCTTATATATGACTGTTACAAAGAGTCGAAGCTGCTTAGTAGTTATTAAAAGTAAAATAAAAAATTCAAGTGTCAACATTAAATTATTTATTGCAAATTCGTAATAAAGAGAAATAATAGGACATAATAAGTGCAATGAAAAATTAATGGTCTTTGTTATGAGAAGGAAAACAATGAAATAAAAAAATTTTAAAAAGAACAAACAAATAAAAGACTATTCCCAACCTAAGACGAATCTTACATATTCACCACATATGTTACATACTACATAAGTAACACTACATTATTACTATTGTATAACATATCAGTCAATGATCT
>CCAG010009973.1:0-42198 GCA_001077435.1 Glossina morsitans morsitans
CAATCCAAGTTATCCCAGTTTTTTATACTCTACACCTTTTGTGGTACAAGGCTATGTTAAGTATGTGCGAATGCGAGTAATACGCACAAGGACTTTAGACAGATCCATTCTTTATTATACCACTGTAAAGTTTTCTGTCCGTCTGTCCGTGATCAATCTGTAGTTGGAAATTTTTGAGATATTTTGATGAAATTTGATCCAATGACATGTTTCGGCACAAGGACGGCTCGGATCGGAGCACTTTTTCGACTACTTCCCATATAATGCCCTTCTTCTGAAGAGTCGCTGTACGGATAACTGTAGTATGATGTAGCTTATTTGATGGTAAGCCGTGGCCCAGTACAGTGTTTTTACTTGTTTTAATATTTATTTCAAATCATGACAATGTTAGATGCTTTGGCGACTACTTGTGTCCGCTATAAACATTTCTGTAACAAAAAGACGGTAACGTTGCGACATCAACAATGCAGAGCAAAAGGAGAAGTACCTGAGAATGTTGATGAAGAACTGCTTTTACCGAAATTCGGTATACTTTTCCTCAATGAGAAGCCCATAGTGCCATACAGAACTTGCTTGCAAAGCAAATAGTTTCAGTTGCCAAAAATCATGGAATGTATGAAATGTCGAAGAACAGATTTCAACGACATTTTAATAACAATAAGAAATAAATGTAATAAAAGAATTTTTGCTTAAGTGAGCATACGTTTCGTTATGCATCTTGAAGACCTTTTACGAATTCTATGAAGTTAAACAATGAATGGATGGACCGACGGATGATGTTGAGAAACTCACACTTGCATTGCATATATTCTAAGAAAATCAATATGCTTTCATCTTCCGGCGGCACTATGTATAAACATTTTGGAGAAAGGTGGTCTATTAAGCAAATATAATCACATATTATATTAAATGCGTACGCGCGCACACAATAAGATGCCAGCAGAACTCATTTTGGGGCACAAAACGATATAAGTTTTATTACAAAGCACCCAAACTCTTCATACGAACACGCACGCATTGCACCGTGAATATCCATCCATTTAGCATTTCACCCATAGGGGAAAGTTAAGAGCATACTTACACGTTTGCATACAACATACGATACATATGTTTCTGTTTACTTCCGTTATTGGATTTTGTTTCTGTTTTTTTCCTTTTTTTTTTTTTATTTATCAAATCAAAGAAAAAGCATTTAAGTGTAAAAGCGAAATTTTTCGATTCTAACAAAAAAAAGGAACATGAGCACAATGTTAATGTAAGCACTAAAGAACAAGTCATGCATATGTACATATACACATACATGCATATGCATTAAGGTACTTATTGTAACAATTTGTGTGTACAATAGAACCTGTTCTCTTTTGTACTCTATGTACTATCAGAGTACGTGTGGACAATAACATTTTGTCATTTCGTTTGTAACATTCAAAGAAATGCTTATTGAAGAACAGAAGCACTTCGTCGCAAAGCCTCTTGCCGAGCATTACGATAAAAATGATATTTAAGAATCGTAAAGCGAAAGTTATTCAATTAATTAACAGATTTTATGCGTGAATGGTAAACAAAGCAGGTTTTGTTATATTAATCGATCGTTTTCTCAAAACTTATTATTTATCATTTGGTGAATAACATATATCAAGTGCAACGGTTAGCCTACCAAGCTGTACTCTCCCCCGTACTCAAGAAATTAACACTAAGACAATAACTTTTGTCCTTCGCACCAAGCCCCCGCAACCAGGTCGTACTGTCTTGTTCACAAATCCTTAATTAAACTTTTCAGCTAATCATTTGTATGATGATACGTCCAATCAATACCCATTACATTCAAAAAAACCTGATCGACGTACGATCATGTGTACAATAACTTGAATACTGAAGGTTCTAGAAAAAGAATCCAAAAGGATCGACATATTTCTCTTCATAAGAAGAGGGAGAAAACGGAAAGCTTACACAAAGCGGTTCTCATCCTACCTCAGTGGCATGGCTCACGTATCCTCAAGAGACGCCCAATATTTTTATTAATGCGTAAGGGGTGAAGCTTGAATTTTAAATGATGAAATAATGAACAAATGAAAGTTCGCAGATTATCATCCCGAGAGGGCGGTTTCCCGACAAATAAACTATGCTCACTTTAATATTATAAATAAAACGCATAGTAACATAAAGACTTGAAGTTTTTGACTTAAACGGGGCAATAGTTACACTCTTGAGTTTTAATGAATGTTTTGTATATTTGTTTTAATATAGTTCTCGGTGCAGAGATCGCCAAAGAGATCGGTCGGAAGAGCTGTTTTTTCTCGTGCGGACTAGACAAACGCTAGCTGGGAAGGAGGATATGACAGACGTCTGTTTCATATGTGTTTTCACCCGCAGTTGTTAGAATATTGTATCATTCTTAGTTAGTACGCAGACCGTCCAATTGTGGAGTTGCAACATGAACGCTAAGCTTGACTCAAAGAAAAGCTGTGGTTCCATCAGGCATGGCCTTGATCGGAAGGAATGATACGATCGTATTAAGTTCACCAGCCATTAGTTCACGGAAATGGTGCATCTCAGTAGGGGAAAACTTCGTAATACTCACTCTATATGCAATCAGAGGTCTTGGTACGCCCAGATCCGCCGTAAAATCCAGAGGCATCTATGAAATAATAAATTTTGGCTAAGGCGCAGAGTCGATTGTACATCCATCTGAAGGGGCCTCAAAAGATTAAATCTTTATCGAGAAGCTCAGCAGCCTTATCGCAAATCTTTTTATCTCTTTTCACTCATCGGATTAGATTACATAAATAGCCCCCTAGTTATGAAAAAGTGAACACATATCCCAGGCTGTACGCGTAGTTTTGCACGTTTACCTATGGAATGCTGCCAAATTGCATAAAAATATGATTTCAGAGGTTGTCCGTCGTATACTAAACGAATTTTTTTTTTGCTGGGTATGATCCGACCACTCAGGGGATAATCTCAGAAAAAAGTGAGGAAAGAGAAAGAGAGGCAGGAAGGTGGTGGTCGCGGCTTAATGGGTGCTTGCCTTTACCAACGGGGCATTCGCTATAGCTACGAACCAAAGCAAACTCTACCGCACTTGAGATTTGAACCTGCGACTGACTTGATAATCGCGATTCTTACATACTATTAGGCTACTAATGGGGATAGTCGCTCGTTGCAATCAATTTTTTTTTTTTTTAAAACTTTTACCATTTTTCACAACAGTCAACAATGATTTATTTTCAAGCGTTTTGTAGTAATGTAAATAAACTTATAACACACAGATATAGATAGAGATCTACATACGTTTACATCTATGAGTTCGTGTGGTGGGTATTAAAATATTCACTGCAAGCTGAGTATAATTTCTTTCCTATTCTGTTATACAATTCTTTTTTCCAATGCTTTTGTTATTCGATTGTGTTTTGAAATTCTTGAATAATATTTTCAAAATTTATAACATTAATAACCAAAGTGGACAAGCATACCGTGTTCTGCTGCAGTGTAATTTGTCGCCTGAGTACAGTCTCATAATTTTCTACTTCAATTCTTGTATAGAGCACAAGGTGAATACCATACGATACCGACACGATACGAAAATATCAAAATTATAATATCGAACATTTGATTCTTTTTTCGGGGTACGCGTGCAGGTATCTGGCTTAGCTGTCTTGCTGCAAACAGCAAACAATTATCAAACAAATAATTTTTTAACATAACATGACAAAAATAAAAGTGTCAGTTGGGTTCATATCATATGAAATACTGGTCGCTTGACAGGTTCACATTAAGTATGACATTGCATTGGGTCGGTTTTCTTTTTTTTGTTTTTGTTTTTAATAAAATATCCACAATATGTAAACGATACTTTTAAGCGATTTACCCCGAGATAATGTAGATGACAAAAATAATGAAAAAATTAAAAATAAAAAAAAACATAATAAAATGTTTCTCATAAGCAGAAACCGCAGTTAGCGTCTTTGTACCCATTCCTGCTTAAATATGCATAATATTTTGTTTTGTTGTTGGGCGATACATAATCACTAGCGTTACGACTTAAGTATACGATTTGTTCAATATTGCCTATCTATTAAAAAGATTGTTTTACAACCAGCATCAAAGATTAAGTCCCTATCTAGATTTTAGATCTTAGCGATCTTTAGCCGATGTTTGAATTGAACGCTGTAGTAATAGTAAGGAGAAGATATTGAACAGTTTTTCTTTCTTTCTAATAGTAACGATGATGATGAAAGGGCCGACAGACAGACAGACAGATATTGCGCTAATCAAGACTTTATAACGTTAATGTCGCTAATACTTTTTCACAAACCTAATCTACACTGTTAGTACTCACCATCCAAGGACAGTATGTTAGCATTTTTTTAGTTGCTACTGAATAAGAAACGTACGGAATGGTTAGAAAGAATACTTTTTTTTTTAATTTCTATGAAAATGTACTGCTTGCGTAAAGTGTTTTTTCTCAAGTGTTTCTGGTTTTCTAAAATGTTAATTAATTTAAATATTTCTTTATACAGCATTTGATACATATATCCAGTTTTTTCATTATCCTATGGATATTCATTATCTTATGGACAAACTGGAAATCAAAATGAACATACAAGCATACAAGCGTATCTGCAAAAATTAAAAATACATGAGCCAAGTTTCAATGTCGTTTCTCAATCGAGTCGATTTGTTACAAAAACGCCATAAAGTTTTCCTGAACATTAATCGATTTTCTAAGAAACCAAATTCTAAAGAAAGGAGAAAACCAAGTCCACATTCATGGAGCGTTAACTGTGTCATTTAGTTGGCGACTGGCGAAAAGGTTCACAACAATTGGTAGAGATGTAGCGGAAAAACGGATTAACGGATTGACAGATAAAAGAGGTCGCTTGCTGGTAAGGCATATAGTAACTTGCTTGTAAAGGCTTACATAAGCAAAATATTTGCAGGAAACAAAGTCAGTCCAAAAATTTGTCAGCAAAGTCGTGTCAACAGGGTTGATTTGCAATATTCGAACGGACAAGATCAGAACGAGAATTAAAGCGTTGCAGACAATAGTTTCCGTAAATAACTTGCAAAGAGATCTCCTAAGAATTGTAAGTAGAACCTACATTACGAACTTACTCTCAAATGGTGTTGAATAAATAAAGTAAAGGCACGAAAGATGTTACAGGACATGTAGAAACCGGGTGGATAAGAAAAAAAAAGCGCGTCTCTCCCACAACGTTTTTAATGCTGACTTATGGTCATTACAGGTGAATCATAAATGTATTCGCCTCCCGCCCTGATTACATTCAATCAGACTTCTTCGAAACAATACCCTATGATCAGAGGATAAAAATCATTTCGAATCGCTCCCGGTCTCGTGTCTACCTTATCGCTCGTCTCATTGAAGATAGGGTGATACTTTTTCGAACACAAACACTTTCTAAGAATGTCCGTGAGCGCCTTAGGTAAAACAAGGAATGAATTTAGACCGATTGTCTGCTGCTTTTCAAAGCAGTCGCAAAAAGTACCAAATTCTAAGGGAATGTGATAATGAATTTTTTTTTTGCCATATTCTATAGAAGACTTAGACTATTTCTTACTTCGACACAAAAAATTCTGACAAAGGGACATGGGCTTTCTCTTTTAAGGCGTCTTTTGGTAATTGTGCGCCGGCTTACTGTGCGCGTGTTCAGGTTTTGAAGAAAACTGAATATATCCGAATCTATTCCAAAGAAAAAAAGGAGGCCAACCTGGGTGCCATGACGAAGTGCCGTTATGAAAATAGTTTCTCTAACCTACCTGCATCTACGTTTACGACCACTGTTACAAAAAAATAAAGGTGAAAAGGTGCTACTGCGTGCAACATAAAAGGGGAATTTTTGGTCGGAGAAATGCACGCTTCGAATATCTTGGAAAACTTCGCTACATTACGCACAGTTTTCCTTAAATCTGAAAAGAAGTGTCATGTCGTTTTGTTGGCATGGTTTAATTTACTTGTAATAATCGGAAATTATTGTCGTCAAGTTTTTAAAAGTAATAAAAATATTCAACAAACAACTTGTGTTCACTTTATGGTTAACAAATAAAACTGTTACGCAAATATACAGCAAATGTTAAGATTGCATGATGGCGATTAAACGATAACACAACCATAGATTTATAAACTTAAAAAATGTAAGAGATGCAGAGAATAAGCAAGAACCGCGTTGGGGTATGACTATCAACCCCAACTACTCACAAGAGGGCAGCAAAATGAAAGATTTCGCACTTGACGCTTTGCAGTTCATAAAATATTATAAGGACTTTGGAGACATGCTTGGAATATTAATTAGAAATATTCAATCAACGGCGACTTGAAGAACTTCTCCTCTCTCTCTCTCTCTCTCTCTCTCTCTCTCTCTCCATTTGTTTCAAAGTAAATTTTTTGAAAAATATCCTCATATTCAAGTAGATGAAGTGACGCTTAGGTCGAGTGATGGCCATCTGAAATGCATAATTCTTGGTGATGAGAAAATTTGATTATACACACATATAAGTTTAGGATCTAAACATCGAAAAGAAACGGAAAAAACGAAAATTCTCCCACAGCGAATGCCAACAACAATTACCAAAAAAAAAAAAAAACCGTCTAACCGTTGTGTTAAGAAGCAACGAATGTCATAAAATATCTGACAGATGTCAAACGTAATTGTATCAAGAAAAATATATTTTCAAACTGAAAGTTTCCCCTTATTCCTTAAAGACAGTGTTACATACAAATGTGACTGTGATGTGTATGAAAGAAGAAAACCTTAGTTGAGTTATAATAAGGGCTTTAAATGAAACACCTTTTCTTTCAGTGTAGTATATATACCTAATGCAAGCTGGTGTGTATTTGTTTTTGAAAAGCTGTTTACATATGTACATATGTACAGACCTTTGAGAATATTTGTATAAATAATAGTAAAGTTACATCATCACACGCATAACATTTATAATAAAAGACATTGTTTAAGGGACAGGTAAGGTAAGGTAAGGTAAGGTCAGTTAACTATTTTATGAAACACTAACGCACTCCAAGCATTCATTAATGACATAATTTAAAGTAGATCTGAAGTACATTTAGCACACAAAAGCTTATAGGCTCTGAAAGGCACATTTTTCTTATTACTCTACGGTTTAATTAAATTACATCTGAAAAGATTAACTTGGCCTCGAGTTAAACATAAGTGGCGCTGTCATTACCATAAAAGCTTTTAAGAGTTCAAGCATAGTAATATTTTTGGGGCATTGAAGAACAAATTTAATTGGGAAAGATATTAAAAAATGGCAACACAACAGCACTAATGATTTGGGAGGCTCCGCGGCACGCAGTATACCAGATCCAAATTTGAATAAAAACAAAAAGAAAAAAAAATCATTTAATCTAAATTGTATATCTATTGTCGATATCTAAAGAATCACGTAGGGTTGGTTTTATAAGTTAGTAAAATTGAAGTTTACGTGATCGGTAAGTGTTCGGTGAACCAAAAAGTACGATGTTTGACCAAAAAAAAAGGGAGCTCTCTTTTACTAATTACAAATGTTTGTCGAAAACATCTTACGCAAATCTATAGAGAATGTGGTCTTAAGGAGACTGGAGGAAATTTTAAATTGTTTGAGTTGTGATGTGTGCCGTTTTCCAAAATTGTCTTCCAAGATAAATGCGATTAAAATGTTGCATGCACTGTAAACGTTGCTTCCTATTACAGGAAATTTTTTTTTTATTTATTTTCATTGGTCGGCAGTTCCAGCATCATAAAAATGCCCTTTCATTTTCTTTACTCGATAATTTTTGGCTCGGAAATGCCTCTTCTACCACATCTATCAAAGAGAGATGCGTACCTTTTACACTTTAAATGTGGCGAAGCGATGGTAAAAACGACAAGACAAAATATATTTAATTTATATTCAAACTTAACTTAATTTCTTAGTAAAAGCGTTGAAAGCTTCGGAATCGGGCTCCCATCCTCATATCTGTTCAAATGAATGAATCCCATTTTGATGAGGCTCTGAAGGCATACTAACACATTTTTTTTTAAAAAAGCTTTTACATGAATATAAATATTTTTCAAAAGGCGTGTCCGTCCATTAGTGTCTTAATGTATATTAGAGTGGCTAGATTCCACTAACCAAGACATTAGACCGCAACTTCCCAGCAAGACCTTCATTTGACGCAGACATTCTTCACGTAGCCCTTGGGAAATAGTTCAAAATTTTCAGGGAAAATTTCTTTGCGAGCAATAGATTGTTGCCCGCATATATGCCAAAAAGGTTCAAAGTGTTTTTTTTTTTTTAAAAATGTATATTGGTGTTAGTCCCTTAGGTTACTGTAATTTTTGTCCACTTGTTTCAAATTTTGGAATCTTTGGACGTTTGGAATAAATTACAATTTCTCCATCATTTGAACGATTTTGAATGATTTTTTGTAAGAACAAAAAAAAAGAAAAAATTCAAATCGAAAATAGTTTTCGAAAAATTTGTTAACTTTTGAAGCATATTTTTAGAAAATAATTGTTTTGTTTTTTTAAGTGCAAAACTTTCCTTTGTAGATATACGGTAAGGAATGTGAAGGAGGGCAAGCGCTTGTTTTTCAAGAGCTGCTACTCTTTCATGTTATTTTTCCAATTTCTAAGAAACGATTTTACGTACTTCAAGAATTTTACTTTCATCTATGAACCCAAGGATATTCATCTTTCATTCGTGTTTTTTTATTTTTCTTTCTTATACTTAAACTGCAATTTACTAAAATGACCCTATTTTTAGCGAACGCAAAGTGATAAAAGCAATGAATAAAAGAATAGTTTTTAATGAGTAAAAAGCTTCAGCTGATTCTATTATAAGGGTAGGCATTCTACGGAAGGAAGGAAAATGTACATGAAGATATATATGTATATATATCCATAATTACAACAATATTGTAGTTAAGATTCAGGTGTTAAAAAGCCTTATTATTTGTTACTACAAGCTACACAACAACATTTTGAAGAAATGTTGTTAACACTTTCGTCTTCATGAGATAGGTTTACAAACATTCATTTCGGAAAGCTGAGCTTATCCGTTCATCTGGGCAAATCGCCAAGGTTATAATTTTGATTCTCTCCAGGCGGAAAAAAGACAAGTAAAACCGCAATACTCTACTATCGCCTCACCCTAATACAACGAACTTTCAAAGTAAGCATTTACATGGGAAGTCGTCGAGAAAGAGGTCCGACCTAAAGTATTTTGAATAGCGTTCATCCTTGGGCTAAAACATGTCAGCGTACAAAAGCTCTTCACAATCAAGATTGATTGCAATGATGCAAGGACCGTCAGACAGACAAGCTTAAAGCGATTCAGAAATTGATTCAGAATTGATCGGCGTATTAAAAAGTGGATCTATCTCAAGCCCTTCTAAGTGTTATAAATACTCGGACAAGCTTAGTATACTCTTGTACCGCCTTGTACTGTGTAGAGTATAAAAATATTTCCACACTTGCCTGACATTTTCTTTTTTTTAATTTTTTTTATGACCAATTGCTCGACGAGATGCTCCTATACAGTATGTTGATAGCCAGAAAGGAGTGGAATGGAGGAAGAGGTAGGGTATAAACATATCTTGGGAGCCTGATCGATAAGTGTTGTACTTTCGCCGAGTTAGATCTTAGGAAACATTGTAATGTTGTAAGTTCGAGGTATTCAAAGGATATCCCAATACCTGTAGCAACGGGAAAAGCTATATTTGGGGAATATGCAAGCAGACCCGTGGTGAAAAGCCATGCAATAAGAAAACCAAGCACTACTGGAAAATAACACATGAAATGTCTAAAGTGAGCGTTTGCCACGACCACCCAACAAACCTAATTGAAGTATAGTCGACCCGCACTGACAAGTCGTGTTTGTTAACCACGGCACTGTACTGTTACTTAACCCAGCCTATCATAATGTGGTATACTTCCCATTCTTTTATCCTTCTAAGCAAAAAATTATATAAAACTACTATACAGTACTGCAAGTACAAATATCCTGCATCCTAGTTTTTCATTGCCAAATGATTAACCAAATTTGCTTAAGTTACAAAAAAAAAAAAAGAAAAAAAATTATTTCGTTTCGCAAAAAGAGGCATAGAACGAGTTAAGTTCATTACACGAGACTGCAGTTCCCTTTCTAGTTGAAATAATATAATTAAGCAAAAAAGGTTTACAAACATTTTCTTTTTTTTCTTTTAATTCAATTAAATACGACAGAACTTTCTTTTCAACCTAATAGATTGTAAATTCGATTAGTAAGTTAGTGAAATTCATGAAATTGTTTTAAACGAAAAACAATCTTCTTAAACCCAACATATATATCTATATGTACGTGTAGGCATATTTTTAATTGCCGCTGGCAGAGAGACCTAATGAATTGCTACTACATTAATGAACATTCTTCGAGTGATTTTTGAAGATTATTTTCTATCAAGAAACGGAGAAATTCCATTTATAGTTAGTTAAGAAACTCGTTTTCAATTCGGTGAAGGGTATAAAAAATGTGGCTTTAATCATAATATAATAGCACAATACTAGCATAAGTAATTAATGATTATGTTCGCATTAGCATATATACGCATGTAAATATTAGATATATATATATATATATATATATATATATCTATATATATATAGGCATGTACACGCATGAACATGCGTATATAGCAAAAAGTATAAATGATGAAATATTATTAATGCTTGTTTGTATGTATGTAAGCATTGTATGTAATATAAAGTTTTTGGTAGGATCAATACTACTACTATTACCCCATGTACTACTACTACTACTACTAGTACTATTACTGTTACTATAGTACACGTAGACAATACATATTCATAGGTATTCAAATCTACACGTGTAATAATATATGCGCATCATTGTATATACATACTAACGTATTTATGTTCATAACTCAAACAAATTTATGTACATATGCTTTAAAATAATCTGTTTTTCTTGTCTGGTTTACGTTTTCGTTTTTTTTTTTTTTTTGTTCAACAATTCATTTTCTTTTTTTTTTTTTTGGTTTTTTTTTTTTTTTCATTAATACAATATTATTGGTATTTTTTCTTTTTTTTATCGCTCGTTTGAATTTTTAGCCACATATTGGTGTACGTTCGACGCCAATGAATGTTTTCGTTTTAAACTGTAAAGAGAGAACTTGACTATGTATTATGCCGTATGGGCGGTGATTCATCAGGAAGAATATTAAATACCAGATGGCCCTTAAAGATATTCGCCATAGCTGTGGGTCATAAATTGAAAAACATTTTACAACAAGTGCACAGTTAAAATGCAAAAAAAAAAAAAAAAAAAAAAATATAAAGAACAAAAAACATTGACCCGCATGTCTTGTAAGAGCGGTCGTTCTCTGAACTCAAATACCTTAACAAACGTATAAAAGAAATGAAAAGTACAAAAAATTCTTTAAATTGATCTTTCGTAAAATATATTGTGCATGTAAAGTGGAATTAAATTGTAAAACAACTACAAGTATTTGCTTATAATCGGCTCAAGTCGAATCTTTTATTCTCATCGAATGTGGAATTTCGTACAAAAAAAAAATCTCCGAAACAATTTCTCCGAATTCCATACATGCAATGGTTTCAGTATCGATATTTTCTGCATTCGAGACGGAATATTTTCATCAACTAGAATGAAAAGCTTGGAGTTGTTATGCTACCTTTCCGAATAATAGCAAAGTCTCGCCCTTTCAGCGGAAATATTCAGTAATTACTTCGAAAACACAATCGAAAGAATTTTACAGAATTCGGAACATGATGCGCATTAGAAAATGTTACGTTATGTTATGTTAAATGAACTTTGGCGGCTAACGAAGAACTTCTAGGCAAATATTCTATCATCATCAAGTTGGGGTACGACTCCTTTCGATTGTTCATGCCTGAGCTTCTGATGGCTACAAGCAATGTAATAAATCGTTCTTGCTTTTCTCCGCTTCTCTCAGTCATCGAGCTATTCAGTTCTTCCGCACATAAACCGTATATGGATGAATGCAAGCACAAACAACACAACCATTTCAGTCTTAGATAATTGGACATCTCGAAAACAAGCAAAAATTCCTCGAGACGGCACAAATGCAATGTACCAAGTTATTATACTTCCGCTTGTTTGGTATGATTTGCAACTCTTATGCGAGGTAGATTGTTAGATGGAGATAATAATGAAAGATGAGGGATTATTAGAGTTGTTACGCAAGTAAGACCCAGAAGTACACTTTAGGGACGCCGTAGGCATAAATATTTTTGGCAAGAGTAAAATTTGGAGTCGAGCATACTTAGTCTTACCTACCTAGCCTACCCTTTTACTTGTCCGCTCGCTCTTCGATCTCAATTCCTATACATCTGTCGGTCTGTCTTTCATTCTCTGTTCCATTTACCTTCTGCTTTACCGCTTTTTCGACTTTTCGTTTGTCTTTTCTTTCGCCCTTTCTTTCCTCCTTTCTTGTTTTTGCTTTCACTTTTCATTCACCTTTTCGTTCGTCCTTTCTTTCTTGTTTGTCTTTTCTTTCGCCCTTTCGTTCGACTTTTCCTTGGTCCTTTCCTTCCCGTTTGTCTTATCTTTCGCTCTTACGTTCGCCTTCTCGATCGTCTCCTTTTCGCCTTTTCTTTCGTCTTTCTCGTTTACCTTCGCTTTTTGCTTTTTCATTCACCTTTTCGTTCGCCGCCGTGCATCTTTTCTTCCGGCTCACAAACGCCCTGAATCACTACATGTTTCTTGTACGCTGTTGGAACATTGATGTCCACTGTAAGTTGGAAAAGGGCGTAATCGGTCGGTAACCATCTCTATGTTATACGAAATTGAACTTCGGCTAGCGGAACACAAATAGAATTACGCCTCGCATGTATGTTAAGCAGCAAACAATGTTGAAAATCTGCCTACGGGCAAGCGGTTAATAGAGTTGTTTATAGAAAATTAGTTAAAAGACAAAATTAGTTTCGAGTAGTTGACCGGCATGTTCACATTTATTAAAAAGTTTTGTAATTCAATTTTGTTCACTGGAGTTGACTGGGGAACAAAAATTCAACCCAAGGCCAATAACATTATTTTCGATCAACGACCGAAGTTTCGCATTGAAATTTCTCAAGAGAGTAATATTTTTTCAAATGAATTGCTTTCAACTGAAGAATGCACAATCGCACGGATAGAGGTCCTGTGCATTAAATTTAATTTTCTGATAATTTGCTTAATTTCTTTTCAATATCGTCTCTGCTAATTGAAAACTTTTGCTTTTCTAATCAAATATGCAAAAATTAATTTTCTCCGACGAGTTTATAATTTTCGTACATGTACTGTCACTAAAAGAAAAACAAAAACAAAGACAACAAAAAGAAAAGATGTCAAAAACAAAGGATATCTGGAAAAGTTATAAGTTTATCGTAAAAACTCATTAAATTTTTGAACTTTTATGACCTGCATTGGATAAGTGGCTGGTTCTATGTGCTAAAACACGATATAATAATATCCGAGGTTTTCTTCACATACACAAGCTCATGTTACCCTATAAAATGACATATGTAAGTAGGTGCTGATATGCACTACATACAAGAACATCGAATAAGTAAAAAACATGCAAAAAAGTCTACATTACATGTTTTTTTGTTTTTTTTTTTTTTATTATTATTATTAAAACACATACTTGGCAAGTAATATAAAAATTATGCATCTCAGGCAAGAGAGAGAGCGAGAGATGAAAAAACAAGGAAAAAAACAAAACAACGAGAAATAAAAAAAAAAAAAAAAAAAATATGAAAAAACACAGCTGTTAAAAAAGTCAACACACTTCGATGCCTTAAAAGTTAATATTGATCAACTTTAGAAGTATGCTTTTTGAAAAGAGTAATGTACGTGCAAATGTTCATTCCTCTATGCATGAGCATGTGCATGTGCATGTGTAACAACTTCATTTGACAAACACTTCAAACGGAAAAACAAGTGATGATTGATGTATTAATGTATGCACCATAGAGACCATAAAAATAACCGCTAAAGTCTTTTTGTCTCATTCGAAGTCATAAAATTTTCAAAATCAACTAACGCCAGGAAATGCTCGCTTGCTAAGAAATTCATATTTAAAAATGATTTTAGGAAAAAAAAATCATATGCAAGTTTTTCGCACAAAAAAATCATCAAGATGTCAACTGGAAGGTTGACGTTGGCCTAAACTGCAGTTAGAAATTTACTAACTTCTTCTAGGACACGTCACATCTAGTTATCATATGCCCAAAAACGGGAGTTATGATTGACTTATTAATCATTAGTGTATATGGCCTGCTTGAACGTTGGTGACAAGCCTTAGCTTAGTTTTCACAAATGTTTTTAAAGCAAAAAAGAAAGATATGCTAAGCAATTCGTCTAAGCTACGGTAGGAAAGGCACATTTTGCTTCAAGTTAATTTCAAGTTTCATTTAGGTCAGCAGTACACCCACCACTTACGGAAACCAATGATTTACTATTGCCTGCAATTCTTGAAAGCACTCAGTAACACGAAGTTAGTCGGCCACTCTACGTAGGCCGCATTAATGTTTTTGCTAAAAGATGGGCTATTTTCACAGTTGGTTCACGTCCTTAATAAGCTAATTGACTATTGGACGATATTGCGAAATCATCGAAATGTTTAGAAAAAGTGGACAACAATAGAACAGAAAAACATAAATAAATAATAAAATCATGTTTTATGCTTATGTTATGTTATTTATGTATATTTTACGATATAAAGCAAATGATAGCCGGACCAACAGATGGACCGATGGACAAACGGACGTGCTTACATCGATTGTAAAGTTGCTACTCACTATGCTCTCTAAAGCTTACTTCTGGAGGTTGCATGTATAAATGTTCCAAGTGTGTTGCAAAAAATGTTAAAGAAAGAGGCAGGATTTTGGTATGTTTTAAAAGGCCGCGCTGCATTCAGCTAAGAGCAGCACGTTCGCTAAGACAGCACGTTCGCTAAGTGCAGCGCTGCATTCACCTAAGTGCACCGCTGCATTCAGCTAAGTGCAGCGCTGCATTCACGGCTGCGACTGTGCTGCTAGCGACTGTGCTGCACTGAGCTGAATAGCGATTGCTCTGCGCTTAGCTGAATGCAGCGATGCGCCTAGCGATTGCGCTGCACATGGCGACTGCGCCAGACCTAATAAATTTTTGTACCACATGCATTGCAGGATATAACGAAGAGATATTAAATAACCAATAGCGAAATTTATTATGAAGGAGCACTTGCTTCTAACTTCTAATTCCCAAAGTGTTAATTAATTACCAATACCAATAATTACAAATACCAATTTTGCACTAACACATGTTCCTAGTTTATGAAAATCATGAATGCAGGTGTAAAAAAAGGCGAGGTGTTACAGAATGGAGCAAGTAGAAGGCCGCTCGGAATAAGGCGGATATTTACAACTCATCCACAATAAACAATAACGATACTTTGAAACATCCATCAGGGCTATGAAAGACTTTTACTTAATAAATGAATTGGTGAAGACAATTACGGCCGACCTTAGCGACTGTGCTGCGTTTAGCTGCAGCGCTGCATTCATCTAACGCACTCTCCGTTCAGCTAAGTGCAGAGAAGTCGCTAAGTGCAGCGCTGCGAATATCTTCTTCGGCGAATTTTTGATGACATAAAGCAAAAGGGGGAGTATTGGACTATTATGGTGGTTTTTATACAAATAAATTGAAATGCATTCAACTAAGTGCAGCGCGACTCTAAATTTAATGCAGAGGATGGTTCCCCTTCATTCAACTTTGTTATTGTACCGAAGGACGAAGTGCATGTTCATTTTTTCAAACCGTTTGCAACATTCGGAAGGGAAGTCCAGAGAGTCCGTAAAAGTATATTTATATACTTGACCGGCAGCAAATGGTGAATCGATTCAAGCATGTCCATTTGTCCATCCTTTGGTCCATCTGTGTGTTCTTTTCTCCTCCCCGCAAATATAAGATATCGGCTTCAAATTTGTGTGGATGTATGCAATGTCCATTGGGACTTGAGAGAAATCCATCTTATATTCTATCGTTCGAGTCCGAATCGCTTTCTAAATAAATCTAAGCTTATCTATCCGTCTGTTCGTCTTGTTTTTTTCTTCAACTTACGGACCCTAATTTTTGAGATATTTTTATGAAATTCGACACATTGATGTGTTTTGCTCCAACGACAAAGCGGTTGAAAATTGTTGCGAATTGTTGTTTGTATCTACCCATTATTGTTTTTCAGCTGCGTGCGTCTGCTCGCTTATCTACTTATTCCTCCGTCTTTTTAATCGCTCATTTAGCCGTCCTTTTGTCTACATCTCCGACCGTTCTTTGCTATTGAAAACGATAAAATGATCAATGCTTGGATAAAAATCGAAGACTTGACAAATACTAAATATATAAAGAAATGATTGCCGGTTTTATAGTGTTTTCGTAAACAAATGTTTTCAAGAATTAAGTAAAATCTCTCAGTACAAGTAATTGAACCGATTTAACAAAGACTATCTACTCTATCGGTTTCCCTGTTGAAATAAACTTTGTGATTATGATTTCTTTGCTAATTTCAAAAATTAATTATCGAACGTCTATAGGTTCACCTACGGAGTTAGTCAGCATTTAAGCAATGATATCTAACCTTAGTTTTATTTGCATCATAATCTGTTCATGATATTATTGCAGCCGTCTCTAATGAGATGCTATGTCAAGTTACAATATCATATTACGGGAAAGTTATGTTGAATGAGCGGCAAGTGTATGCACCGCTTAACATAATAACGACTGAGTTATTTGCTTGTGAAGTTTTGAACGCATTACGCGGCATTATGTAATAAGTTTGAATTACCTACGAAATTCAAGAGAGTAAAACTCTTAAGTAAAACTCTTAAGTAACTCTTAAGGACAATTATTGAGTTTCAGGACATATCCTGTACGAAGAATTACGTAAAACTCATTTTATGATTTAGGAGGCTTTTATTATATAATTTGTTTATACGCTCATAAAACATTTACATATAAACCAGTTAATATCGTTTAATGCCGTAGCTAAGTACTTATTAGCTATTAAGCTTATAAGTGCCTCTTGCTAACATAAACACACATGTGTACTGTGCGTAGGGTTTAAAGGAGAGGAGGTACATTATACGGTGGTTGACGGTGGTTCCCTTCTGGCATATCAGTTAATAATGAAGGCTAAGCAAAGACAAGTTGAACTAACGTATCAAGTTTTGCTATATATATGTATGAATATAAAGAGTTATTACTTCGAATAAATTCATTAGTTTGAACAACGGTCTCTCAACTAAAAACGAGAAATTATTTTGTTTTGTTTTGCATGTTTTTTTTTTTTTGTTTCTCATTTTTAATTGTGATTTAGTTAAGCGAAAAGATGGGTAGAAATCATAATCAAATGCAACATATATTTCTTTTCTTTTTTTTTCGTTTGACGAAAATAAATGGATTCGTTCCCCATTTGTGTTTTCTTTTTTTTTTTTTTGCTTTCCATGCAGTTTTGCAGATTGACGCCACCTCCTCGCTTGCATATTCAATGCACTCGATTTTTTTATAGCATTTGTTTGCCTCATGTTTCAGGGCAAAAAACTGAGAGAGTGTATGTAGTCTGCACTCCCTATCCCTCCTTCCTGTGTGTGCTCCCACCCAATGTAAAAATGATTTCTTGTGATGGAACTATTTTAATAAATACGTATGGACTGGTAAATAACTGTGCGTGAAAATGTGCCAATAAAAGTTTTTCTTTTTGCCTCGCTTCAATGGGTATAAAAATTTGTGAGGACTTGCACACACGCACACACAAAATGCCACAACACTAAGATGACTCTACCAGAGATGTGTGAAAAAATGCATAAACATGACACAAAAATTTGCTGCTTATAAAAAAAGTGTTATGCTAACGTAAGCGAACGATTAGCAACAGAATCTCTTAGGCTTTGCTCTAAAGTGGTTTTTCTAATAGACTCTGATTGTACGGAGCAGAATATCAAAAATAAAGCACTCAAGTTTCGAGTTTCATCATTTTAAAATTTAGGCAAAAACAACCAGAATCGTGCATATTTTTCAGTTTAATCATCACGTGAGAGAAACTTAACAATCAAAACATATTTTTTTCTATTCTATAAACTCTTAGGTACCAATTATCCCATCCTAGGTACTCATTAGGTAACATTACAAAGACCATCCGTTTAAATCAAAGAAATCGTAAAAGAAAATCCTCAGAAGGCGATGAAAGCCATTTCTCAATCCCTTTTAACGGCGATCACTCTATTACAAGAAAATTGAACCGAAACTGGAGTGATTGTAGTGCCAGTAAGAAGAGTTGCATTGAAGTCAGTAAAATCAGTTTAAATGAATTAGTTTACCCTGCACAACATGTGGTAGAAGATAATACATTACGTTTGTGTGTGCGTACGCATCCATCCAAAAGGACCTGAAGTATACCCATCTTTTATTACACCAACCGATTCAGAATAACTTTCTAAATCGATCTAAACTTGTCCGCCTGTCTGTCCATCTAATATACGTCCATGTGTTTGTGTCTTTAACCAACAAATCGCAATTTTCGAAATATTTCGATGAGATTTGATATACTGACGTGTTGTGCGTCAAGAGCGAATGCTATCGAGTTCGGATCGAACCACTTTTTCGATCACATAATGTAATTTTTTGAAGAAAAAAATAGCGGAAGTATCAGAATTTGTCAAATGACATGAAAACTTTGGATCGGATGAAGCAATTTTTTGAATTGCTTGTCATATAACAGTTGCTATGGAAACTAAATCGTTATATGGTAGAAGGGCCACATTTTCAATACTTTCCTGATGAAAATTCGTTCATTATAATGATTTGACATAAAATTTGAGCAGCGTAGATCGGTTATTTTCACTCAATCCCATTTAAGGGTTCCAATAAAAAGAACACTCGTTACATGTCAAAAAGATTTAATTTTTAGTACTTTGTGATGAAAATTGATCCGCACCATATATAGGGGCTCTCATGAAAGCAAGTCCAAGCACATACTGCCCTATTTTGAAGATTCGTTGTATGAACAACTTAACGATGATGTAGTGTATTTCAGAGTAAGCCGTGAAGTGCTTGCGTTTTCCGGGTACTTTTTGCACAGAATTTTGTATTCCATCGCTTTGAATAGAGTCATCGATCTCTTCTCTAAGCTAACAAAGCAAGTTGAGATCTTTTGAAGAAAATTTATATCGTCCCTTAAGTATACCTATGGTTTGATTTGCGCGACAGCGCTCTTCCACATTTTTTTTACCTTCTCGTTTGCGGCTACTTGTCAAAGAAGCCTCATAAAATTTAATATTTAATTTTGCTACAAATTGCCCATAAAACTATCAGCTGCGTATGAAGTGATCAAAGCAATATCGTAACAATCAGGAGTTTCGAGAAATGTTTTTATTTCTATTTATCTTCAGTTTTTTCTCCTTAACTTAAATGAATGGCATATTTATACCATTATCCATTTAGTGTGTTATAAATGGTATGCTGTTTTTGACTTACTCAGGATGCGTTTGGCGTCGAAATACATTTTCATTGAGTGCTACAATCAGTTTTCATTGCTTTCCTTTTCTTCTTTTCCTTTCAAATTATTTAACTCGTAACAACAAAGGAAATTATTTCTTTTTCAATACACTGACCTTAGCTGGAAAAATGTTATTTTCCTTTTTCTTATTTTTCAGATAACCTACAGCATTCTAGGAGGCGAGGCAGTCAATAAATGTAGCCTTTATTTGAGGCTGCAACCAAAGATCTTATTAGTTGGATTGTTGTGCATTAAGCAAGTCAAACGGTAAAGCGAAGAAGAGCAAAAGAATAGAAAACGCAGGTTAATCCGTGAGACTTTAAACACCCTACCCGACCGTATCGACATTTCAAAATAAGTCGTTATATGAGGAGGGCTCGAAAGAGTGGTCCGAAGCAAAATATTTTCAATAAAGTTCGTCTTTGGGCCAAAACACGCTGGTGTACTAAATTTGATCAGAATATCTCAAAAATATCTCAAGAAAACAAGGAAGACAGGCGGACGTACAAGCTTTGATCGATTCAGAAAATGGCTGATAATGATGGTGTTGATATAATATAAATGATAGAATAAAAGGTAAGTCCATCTTAAGTCCTTCTGGAAATTTTATTTCCATCATAACATCATTTCTACGATCACTTCGTTTCTCAAATCCCTACGAGTATCCGAATAAGTAAGGATGGTCGGTGCGGTGGAACTTACCTTGGTTGTAGCTGTAATGATGGCTCACTCAAGTAAACACTTGCCAGCCATCTCTCTTTGTCTTTCCCTTACAAGTATCTCATATCCTAAGTGAGAGAAAATGAAAAGAACCGATAAGCTCTCCGATATTCTACACACTCGAGTACTGGATTATTTAGAAACTATTTTGTCCGCCTAAATTCTTATGACTAAGATCAAACTTCGAGGCCTCGCCGTAGCGCTTTTGGTCTTTGAAAAACTGAAACAACGTCTAAATCTCTAACATATTCTAATACAATAACCCTACATATCGATCGCACATTTTGCACCAACATGTGTGAGTCAAATGTAGAGAAAAGTAAGCCTAAACCGTATTTGGGGTAAGCCTACAATTAGCAGAACAAACATTTTCGGGTTTTGGGTTCAATCAGTAAAGAGCCACCATCTTTGTAGATTACAACCCTGTCTGTTTCTCTCTTATTCAAGAGAAAATTATAAATTTCTTTATGACACTTACCACAAGTTAAGGTTATGTTAATCATTTTCAATGTTACGGGCTGGATTTCGCATTAAATGCACATATACATGGGTACATTATATACATATATATATATATATATATATATATATGTATATATACATGTATATCTATATATATGCTATGTATGGGCCATGGGCCCATAAATAGCATAGTCTTTACTATGAGTAGGATAATTTATTAAGAGGTTTAGAGAAATTCAACTAATTAAAAATAATTACTCGAACATGTAACGTAATCTAAATGAAAATTATTTTATTTAACAATTATGTCTTCTTTATGCTGCATCTATATCCAAGAACTTTCTGTATTTATGGGATCGTTTTGTTAAGCGCATTTTTATACCCTACGCCATTTATGGTACAAGAGTACGTTAACTTAGTACATATATATGCAACACCCAGACGTAGACCCGTTTTTTATGATACCAACCGATTCAGAATCAGTTTTTGAATCAATTTAAGCTTCTCTGTCCGTGTTTCCATCTTGTCTTCTTGTGTTTAATGTACAGGTTTTGAGATATTTTAATGCAATTCAATGTTCTGGCCAAGCTTTGTTCCCAAGGCGAACGCTATTGACAATTTTTCAGATCAGATCACGTCCGATGTACTACTTCCGACAACGCCTTGTATTGAAATTTCGTTAAATAAATAAGTGAAAGAGTGTAGGGTATTTTATTGTGGGCCTTGTCCCACTATAGTATTTTTACTTGTTTCATTTTAATTGGACAAATATTTAAAAAAGTTTTAAACTGTGTTATATAATATATAAAATAAAAGTATTTTTCTTTTAAATCTGATAATAAATATTTATTTTGTATTTATTTTTTATGACAATATACGTATGTTATTTGTCCATGAATGTGTACACATGCATAACAAGTTTGAAGGCTAATGTAAAAAATTCAAATCATCTCGGAAATAATTTTTTGAACATTTTTATTGACACTTTGCAGGGCACAATATATAATAATTGGAAGCAGGTTTTTCGATTTTCATATAAATGTTGACTTTATCTACAGCTTGTTCTTAGATGAATGAAAATTTCTTATTTCTTTCTAATAGACCTCCTTCCTGTATGCAATCAAGAAGCTTAGCTTGAAATTTCTTGCTGAACTGAGATGACAACGCCCCAATGTTTCATGTTAATCTTGTACATGCATATTTTTGCATATATGAACATATGAATGAAATTCCAGTGAATCAATTAAATCAATGATGAAATATTTATCATCTCTGACTTTAGTTTGTCCCGTTTGTGTTTTCATTAATTACGTACACATTGACTTTCAATCCTACTCAAGTTCAAAACTGAGAGATGCAATCATCCAGAAAGCAATGTATATATGAAAGCAAAAAGCATTATATACACATATACATGTATACTGTAATATTTATACATATACCTATATATATGTATATATACGAATGTCTGTTTATATACAGATAATATACAGTTTCTATGTATGTCACAATTTTTTAAACCTGTTACATCGAATTACAGTAGACATCTCTTCTAGACTCTAATGAACTGTTATTAATATGATGTGCAATATGAGCATTATAAGCATAAAGTATATGCAAATGCCAAAAAAGGAGCGCAAAAGAAACTACACATGGCTTACACCGAACCTCTTTATATCTACAACATATTTATTACTTTTTGTACCCCACAATTTTATTAAAAGTTCATTGCATGTGTGACCATTTAGTAAATAAATTGAAGCCTTGTTTCATGTCTTTTGTGGCAGCCCTGGTCATAAGATAACAAATCCGAAAGTTAACAAACCAACTTTTCACTTCAGATAAGCTGCTTGGCTTACGGTTGGCCAACATACATATGCAAAGGTTTACCAACAGATTACAGGTAAAAGTTTAGCTTTACACTTGTCTTCTTCAGGTCTTTACTAACTGTAAAGGAACTCACGATCTGCTTTTTAGTCATTTTTTTAAACTTAACTTTAAACCTAGTAAAAGGGAAAAATGTAAGATCAATCTTACTTCGTAAGCAACGTCTTACAGTGGAATTTGAATGCATGGAAATTAAAAGAGATAATGGCATCTTCGGTGCATACTTCTAGGAGTTACAAATATTTGATAAACTATGTATACATCTTAGGCGCCATAACCACTTGATAACCTAATATATCCTCTGCGCTGGCCTGAAAAGTTGTGCTCTGTGATACATATTTTTGATTATATAAATCCGGTCGATTCAGTTAGCAAACTAACTATATATGTGTAAAAATACAACAAAAAATGGCACAGAACTACCCTACCTACTACCCTAATAAATTCAATATTGCTTGGATGTGTTATGAAACTAGATATCATTGAATTAGGAAGTTTAAATGAAATGCCGATAAATTTGTAATTAATGAAAATTGGAAATACTGTATATTCGGACACTGATTCCACGTGTTATAATAAACAGTATTATTTGTGGAAATGTGTGTGAAGGAAGATGGCCTTCAGATAATTAAAATTTTATCATTCTTCTAAAGAGATCAAGTTTTCATCTCATTACAGTTTCAAAGGAGGATGTGGAGCACATTTTCCATGAAGTATAAGAAATATCAGAAGAGAAATAGCGTAAAAATAGGCCGGAGAATAGGTTTTTCGCCAACAGCTTGCAAACGCCTGGCAAGTGTTTTTAAAGCAAATACATTTTTTATAATAAATTGTTTCAAAGGTTGATTGAATTTCTGCCATATGTTTTTTTGAAAACTTTTGCTCTTAAAATATGATACAAATGTTTGGCAAATGTGGGTCAGTTAGTTATTAATTGCTTGATTGTAATGTATAAGGTATTGATAAAGAAATGAAAACTTGTTAAATAATCCTTTTGAAAAACAGTTTTCTTTTATGGTTTTTCCATTTTGCTACATTTTTTATACCCTACACAGGTTGTGGTACAGGTTAAATTAAGTTAGTGCGGTCGTATGTAACACGCAGACCCACGTTTTACTATACCGATCACAATCTGAATTGATCTAAGCCTCTATGTTCGTCTGATGTCTGTGCAAATTTTTATTCAAGCTATCGATGAAATTTGGTACTGTGACGTGTTTTGACCCAAGGATGAACACTATTGAAAATGGTTTGGATCGGTTCACCACTGCCCCTATAACGACCTATTCTGACAAGCCCTTATGAGGAAAGAAATTGCAGTTTTCAAAATTTCTCGGCGTAAATTCGACTAACTTCAGCATTTCCTATTTGGTATGCAAGCTTTGGACCGGCTGGAGCAATTTTTCAACTTCTTTATATACAAAAACTGAATTTCTTGCGGTAAAAGGGTATAGTTTTCAATGCTTCATGATGAAATAATGATAGTAATTTATCGTAAAAAAATTAACAGTGACAAATTTGAATCATCTCGGGCTATTTTTTAGATCATACCCTAACAAGGATTTTCACGAAAATTGACCGTTTGTAGAGCAGAAAAGTCCTAGTTTTAATATGTGGTGATGCAAATTGATCCTTAACAACAATTTCATACAAAAATAAGACTTATGTTAGACAATGCTGTGTAGGGTTTTCTAGGGTCTGCCCAAGTATAGTGTCGTTACTTGTTTTTCTTACAAGTCAACTCTAAGCGCTTAATCTATAACAAATTTGTTATCACTTTTGGTTTTAAGCACTTCACGGGATTTATATTCGAACCATTCATGTTAGTCATTGAATTTTATATGAATTCACGTGGAACTAGGTGTTCTCTAGTTTATATAACATTGATGTGTGTAAATATTAAAAAAGCTTTAAGCTCAAAACATGTTAGGATATATTTTTGATAACTTACATATTCGATGAAAAACTTTTGGCAACAAGAAATATTTTTTTAGAGATTCGTAACTCTATCTAACCTCCGCCTTGCTGTTAATGGCCTGTGCTTCGTTAACAACAAAGCTGTGCTTGATGACGTAGACTTTGCATTCATCAAGACACTAATTCAACGAATTTCCTCAAAATGTTTTGTCAGACTGAGCAATCACGTAAATCACTTGGATAGATCTCTTGTAGATGAATCCAATGAAATAAGAAGATTGAAAAGACATCATATACTGCGTCGTGCATTTACAAACTAATTTAACTTTGTTCTTGTCCAAGTTTATATGGTTTCATTCTATTTATTTAAACGTCATAACTACATTGTTACACTGCTTCCTTTAACGACACTTGTCCCTGTCTGTTACTATTCTCATCGCGATAAAACATTTGCTTATTGTCTTTTTGGATAGATTGTAAATTACAAAAAGAAAAAGAAAAAAGGATTAGAAGTTACATTTAAGTGAAATAGACTCAGACCTACTGGATGCGAACAATTTCTTTAGCCTGGCCTGTGCAGTAATATGCTTGGGAATTAACTCATTGTGTTGGGAAGAAATGTATGTAATTTTTTTTTTCCAAATGTAGTTTTCTAATCAAATTCTTTTTCTTTCAATGATTCTTAGAAATTATTTGTTTTTATTATTTTATCAGTACGCAACTACGAAATTAGCAGAATGTCTTGTATCCTTCCAGACAAGTTGGCATTGCAATCACTTTGAATAATTTTTGCCACTCTAGTAGAACTTAACACTTTTCGAGCCGTTGTCGCTTTCAACTGTTGGCCATTGCCCTTTTCTCTTCGCTTTAGCAATTTTACTCGAAGTCCAATTGTCTACTACACTTGACTATATTACGTATAAGAATTATTCACTTGTTTGCAAGTATATACGAATTTGGCACAAGCTTTTGCTACTACTAGTAGCAAAACTTCTTTCTTTGCACTAAAACTACTATTATTAATACTGCTACTATTTACACTAGTACTACTTATACTTCGGCTATAGTACGATTGCTACTTCTACAACTATTACTAACATTTCTCTTACCACTACCGCTACTACTACTGCTATTTCTGCTACCAATATTACTATTACCACTACCTTTCTTTTTCCCTTTTTTTTTCTTTACATATAAACAATCATTGACACGTACGTAGGTGACATGGCAATGGTCTGAGAAAAGTGGAGAAAGGGAAAGGCATAGAGAGCATATGTCCCAACTGTAAATGTTATGCTCTTCCCTGAATGAGCGTTCACTTTATCTGCGGCCAAAGAGAGTTCTACCGCACTAGGATTTTGTAGCCCTACTACAACGATTGCTATTTTTATTACCTCTATTGCTACTACTACCACCACTACTACTTTTACCACGGCTTCATTCACTCTTTAATATTTTTTGTTCTTTTATTACAACCCCTTTAGTATCAGGAGATCAATGGCATTTGAGGGCTTAACTTTAAAGCTTTAACCCTGACGAATACATAATAAGCTTCGTGCTACAGTCGCCAGAAAACTAGCAAATAATTACTAGTTTTGCCTTACGCATAATAACTACGCTGCAAGCAGCGCAAAAAAGAAACACAGGCTAAACAGACTAACGAGGCCTCAATGTCGATATAATGGTAACGCTAACATTCCATGACAAAAAGCTGAAACTTAACGTAGCTCGGTAAGGATCTTCGGATCAAGTTCAAATGTATTTTTCGTAACTCTTAGTTTTCGAGGGAATTGGCAAACAAAATAATAAAAATTCAATGTCCATTCCATTGGCGATTTACGTCGGCCATGAAACTTCATTTTATTGCAAGAAGTTTCACTATTGAACGATTTTCAATAGCAGAACATCCGTCTGATTTAGGGGATAATATTTACTCTTCTAACTGGATTTGTTTCTAGGAATAATTTGACAAAGTAGTTTAAGGCTTCACTAGAGCTCATGGGCATAGACAACGTTTTGAAATGATCGTTTACTGCTTCAAAAGTATAGCTCCAAGAACTTCTCAACTAACTACATTTTAATGTAATGGATTGCTTATATAGGTAGCTATGAGATTCTTAACTTAGTAACTTATGCTACAATTTTCTTATTTAGGCCTTAATTTGAAGTGAAAAGTGGCTCATGTTAACATTTTGATATGCATATATATATTTACATATTATATTTAAATTTGTTTATGCATTTCTGCATACAAGTCTCCATAAATACGTGCAAGCATTCACACGTAACGCGTAATTAGAATCTGAAAACAATTTTATGTTGATTGGATGGTGCAGGGTAGCATTTGCGTGACGGAAATTAAGTTGTCATTTGCATGTAAAATCATTCATTAAAAGAAAACTGAACGAAAGTGCTGACCTATTCTCTCTCAAAAAAAAATCCGTTTCAGGGGTTTCCATTAAATAACAACAGCAAGGAAATATAGTAACAATAAAAAGGTTTGCATAATACTTACACTTGAAAAAACCATGGAAAAAAAACTTTACACAGAACTATGTCTATTGAATAAAATATTACATTAGTGGACATTTCAATTAGCTCTATTCAACGTAGCAGGCAAAGGTTGCCAACACTTTACAGAACCGTAGACGATATTAATACAATCATAGAGTAAGTTATAGTGTTTTAAAAACTATTTCAAACTGTCAACAATTTCAAAATATAACCTTCATTTTTAATTCGTTTAACTTTTTCAGTTAATTAGTGAATTTTTCGTAATTTCTGATACGTTTCAGTCTTCAGTATCTTTGCTTCTTCTTTGATTTAATTTCTCCTATAAAAGAGCGCAGTAGATATTGGAAAAAAAAAAAAAAACAAGAAATCTGATAAAATCCTTACCCGCAATTACATACAGAAAATGAGCATTTGGGTCGTAAAGCGAAACTTGAGAGAAACTCTTTAAAAACGCCGAAAAAAATGTCTTTCCAGTCGATTTACGCTTAATGAGTAAGAGATTTGTGTTCATTTTTAAAACGAATTGTCGTCGGCCACTATATCAAGCCAATGAAATGAAATAATATAATAAAGAGTTTTTTTTTTTTATTCAGGACGTTCAGGACTATTCCCGGAAGATTCGCTAAACTGAATAGCAGTTTACAGAATACATTTCACGCATCCCATTGCCGTACAACTATCAGTAGCGAACATTTCACTTGCTGAGCTGAGTAAGCTTTTCGAAAATTTCGTAAACTTAAGATGAGATCATGCATTCTATACCTAAAGTTGTAAAGAAAGTGAAGAGAAAGACGGACGGACGGGAAAATGACGTTTGTATTTCTCAACATTCTGTCCCTAAACTCATCTAAACGCTGATTGTAGGGACAGTCGGGGGAAAGACGGACGGACGGACAAGTGGACACTGCCAAATTATTTGAATGTCTTAATACTAAGTTTGGTCAGTACGGCCGATGCCTCTAGTTCTGTCATTTTCATTCGCTGTTTTCAACCAGTAGGGTTCCCGATGACTTCAGTTGTGCTATCTTCATGCACTGTTTCCAAACGCTATTTGTCATCACTGCAAACGAAATGACGTTTTTAGTTTGCTTTCATTTTTTAATAGCATTCATAAAAATTTATTGATACGCTCTTGCAGACATAGGAACCGTAATGCATAAGGTATGTGTAAACACTAAGTATATGTGAATTGATAGATATATTTATATTCCATGTTCAATTGCTAAGAGAGATAACTATCGGTCATTGCACTGTGTTAGTAACACAGTACAACCATAAAAAACGTAATTTAAAAGCATTACTTAATTAGTTTCGTAACATTTACTAATTTAACATTAGCTGGCTTCCCGTTCTTTTAGTTTTTTTTCAATGAATAAAAAAACTATAAAATTTGTTTTCGCCATAAAATAAATCTTAAATAAAATTGAATTATAAAATACGTCCATACGTTTAGCACAAATAATTTACTCTAAATCAACTCGTAACAAGTTTGCGATGGTTTATTACCAGCAAATAATGTTTACTGCATCAAATAGGTCACTGTGAAGTTTAAAATTGAGTGCTTAAGTTACCAACATCGTTCGACCAAGTTAAACTCCACTAAACAAATATTCAGTTCAGTAATCACTACGCTTACCTTTTCTTTATTTTTGTAGAAAATAAGGATAACAAGTAATAACTTGGCAAATACAACTTAGCTGCACAAATGAACTAACTACAAGTTTAGTTTGGTCAAAGTTGCTGGTGATAGTTCGAGATAGAGATCGCTACGCTTATATTAATAAAAACTTATCTCTATGGTTTGATATATGTATCAAGAGACAGTTAAATCCGATTGATTTTTCTTAACCTTGTTTTTTTTTTTTTAATTTTTGCTTTTCTCAAGACATTCTTCATTTACTTTAAGATATTTTTCCATACCTTTGAAAACATTTTCCATAAAATTTTTGCCATTCGTCTGTTTCCCCGAAAGGCTCCTTACAACTGTCATCGCCTGTAGCGATGTTATGTAATTCGTTTGAAGTGTAAGAAAGAAGACAAGGACTATATAAGAGCCGATGAACGTTAACTAAAGCAAGTGAATCATTAAGTGGGTGACGGTCCACCATCAAATAAGCTACTCCACCCTACACCCTACACCCTACACATATAACGAGCTGCAAAATAAGGCATTATGTGGAAAGTGATCGAAAAAGCAGTCCCATCTGGATCACTTCCAACACCGTTCGTCCTTGGACCAAAACACGTTAGTATGCGATATCTCATCAAAGTATCTCAAAATAAGCTACATCACCGCATATAACGAACTGCAAACTAAGGCATTATATGGAAAGTGATCGAAAAAGTAGTCCCATCTGGATCACTTTCAACACGGTTCGTCCTTGGACCAAAACACGCTAGTGTGCGAAATCTCATCAAAGTATCTCAAAATAAGCTACATCACCCTACACCCTACACCCTACACATATAACGAATTGCAAAATAAGGCATTTTTATGGGAAGTGATCGCAAAAGTGGTCCCATCTGGATCACTTTCAACACGGTTCGTCCTTGGACCAAGACACCTTAGTCCGCGAAAACTCATCAAAGTATTTCAAAAATTGCGGCAGACAAGTTGAGCACAAGAAACCAAAGCAGACAGACAAGTTTAAATCGATTCACAAAGTGATTCCTAACCGAGCGGTATAACAAAAGATGAGTCTATCTGAAGTTCATCTTGGCATTGAATACATTCACACAATCTTAATACATCCTTGTACGATAATCGGTGTAGGGTATAATAAAATGTTATAATTCTTCGGAATTTATGAAGAAAGTTTAACTGTATTCCTGGTACTTTTTGGTCACGATGGTAATCGAAAATCAGGAAAAACAATCTTTTTTAACGACCAACGGTAAAGCAATCAGTCTAATGCTTCTCTTTTCCTGGAGCATCCTTGTGAAGTTTACAGGTCAACAATAGTCACTGTGGGCCGGATGAGTTGAATATGGTGAAAGTGGTAACGATTCGATAGATGCAATTTTGCCACTACAGTCATTGATTTGTGAAACCGTGACTTTATTCCACTGCGCGTAAACAGAGCAATTAGTTGGAAAATAGTTTTGCCCCCCAAACTTTTTATGCAAAATAGCGAACGTTTGATGACTTAAGAGCGTCAGTTATTTGTCGCAGCTACGTCACGTAAAATACATATCAGCACTTTTAATGGCGTAACCACCCGCTTGCGGGTGCTCAGTACGTTTACTATCATTGCCGTCGGTCCCATTTAAAATCGGTAAACTATGAACTAATTGTTGTTTTTAATGAAAAATAGTTAACGTAACACTAAGCTTGGACGGTATGTTTTCTCCTCGAAAAGCAAAGTTTACTTAACTCATAACACCATCATATCCCCGTCGGTTTGAAAATAACAAAGGTATCGTCTAAAGAATCACTGTAACTTGTAATAAAGTAACATGAGGGGAGGGACGGCACCGTCTAAAACCGACGTGGGTTTTTTTTGTTAGAGGCAACATTCATGTAGAGCATATATTGCCTGATGTGTTATGTGAATGTTGTGCGGCCTTTGCGTAAAGTTATGCAGCGGAGTTTTGAGCACATAATTCTTGACTTTTGCAAGACGGGAATACATCCTCTAACTGCCTTAGCTCTTCAAGACCTTTTCAACACTAATTCAACTGATAATGTTTTGCAACCTCCCTTTTCGTTAGACGAAATTCCGGCTATTGTCCAGGCACATCCAGGCACATCGTTTTAAAGCAACTGTACGACCGAAACTGTATCGGACAATGAACTTCGGTACATAAAGGAAAGAAATACTAGCATTCAATTCTTCACAAACATCAACCAGGGTTTTGCCAGCTTAAGAAGAAAGCTGCACGTTCAGATAATCTCGCGCGAATTAAATGGAATTAATTTTTTTTAATTAATTATTTTTGAATCACAGCACAGCACAAGAATAGACGGACGAACTAAACGAGTCCAACTAATATTATTTTAAAAATACTGGGTTTTTTTTGTAAATAAACTAAATATTTTTAATATTCCCGTTACATTTTGATCGTGCGCATACTTATATTAAACTTTGTTCGAACTTAGTTGCACTTCTTTCTTCGTTCGCTTCCATATCCTACACAACTTGTAAAACAAGGTTCAGCCTACAGATTGCAATTCCTGAGATATTTTCATGAGAGGTTTGGTACACTAATGTGTTTTGACCCAAGAACAAACGTAATGGAAAATAGCTCGGATCGGGCCACTTTATCGATCACTTACTGTAGGGCATTCAATGCCGTGCTCGTGCTATGATGTTTCTACTTATTCAAAATATTTTTGGTGTATTCAGTGGCGTTGAAATATTGAAATTAAAAATAAAATCATTTATGTCGAACTTAATGCTATTTATCAGCCTTTTAATTAGAACTTATGTTTGTTAAGCAACAACATTTAAACAAAAAAAACAAATATATATATATATATAAATTTTTATGAAGATATATCTATGCATAGGCATGTGACTATATTCCGGCTAATTAAAACCGAAAAAAACAAAATGTATTTGAAACTCTGAAGATGTCCGTTTCATAACGATAAACAATAGACGCTCACTCTGCAATGAGCAGAGAAAGATATTTAAAGATTATGAAGTTCGATGTAAACGACATCATTGCCCTATTAATTAACGATAGCATCGAATTTATTGCAAATTTATTTTTATAACCTATCAATGTTTTTATTAACAATAAACACAAACACAGCGTTTACGCTTATATTTAAATATGACTTATGTATACATATATATATATATATGTATATATATGTATGTATATATATATATGTATATATATATATATATGTATGTTTCATATAGAGTAGGATGTAGACAAAAATAGATACAAAGTGAGACAGGCAGTCGAGAAAATAACGAACGCCTTAAGACGTGTCTTAAGCTAGTGAAGGAAATACAACACCGATGAATAGAAAAACTAAGAACTAGAAATCCCGATAGAAATTTTTTAATAATAAGAGGATAATTCGAAAAAAATGACATAATCAACCTTTATATATATAAAAAAAAAAAAATAAATGCTTGAATAAAATATGAATAAAAGAAAAGTAATTGAGAAATAGTTTGAAAGTGAAGTAAATTGAGATTCAAGCAAGAAAAAATTTCCTCCTAAATGGAAATATCTGTAAGTATGAGTGTATAAGTAGATACGCTTAAGAAAAAGAAGAAAATATCGTAAAAATGAAGAGTGCTATCGTCTCCTATTTCAATCTTTTATAAGATGCTTTAACATCTTAATATACTTAGCAAAGACAAAGCTTCGCTTAGAACATGAGATCCAAAATTCTTCTAATGCTTTGCATTCATAAATTTTGATAAATTGATAGTCAAGCGCTATTTAAAAATAATATCGTGTACCCTATCAAATAACATTCGGAGATTAGAAGGAATCCAACGCCCAACTAATTAAAACTGTACCTAAATTATATCAAATAATTCGATTGGTGATAAACGGACAAAACAGATAGAAAAGTTTTACCCGTTTTAGGACAGGTACCTTCAAAATCCTGAACTTAATTGTAGTCGTGATTGCTCTCAAGCGTCCATGGATCTAATTGAACATTTCAGCTTTCTATTGCAATTCTCTTAGTGGTAAAATTTTCATCAATGACGTGCCGACGGTCAGGCGGAAATTGTCAAGTCATCTCAAAAATCAAGCTAAGCAAATATATATAAACATACATTACTTTCGAGATATCAACTTTCGGAATATCCATTAAAACACTCCTTCCGATCCTTCGATTACTTTGCTAATTGTAGACGTGCCTTGGATAATTTTCGCACTGTTCTTGTAAACAATTTTGAAGAATGTTTGTCACAGACTACGGCCGTCACAGTATATTCTTGGTTGGCGACGTATTAGGTTTATTTTCAAATGCTACCTTCTGCGTGACTTTCTGTCTTGACTTCGAAACTATTGCCGGTCTAATCACAGACGATAAGCAAACGATCAGGCGAACATTCTAACCTGGATAAATCGGCGCCTAACAAACCCGATCTTACCCTACTGAGCCCTACTTATACTTTTTGTGATCCCTACAAATTCTTCTAGAGGTAACAACCGGAGAGATGTATATAGTAGACCAGCGTTCTTGAGTGGTAAGTGTAAACAAAAACGTTTCATATCACGAAAGTTCTCAAAATAATTTCTATACCGAAAGGTTTTCATGAATTTAGTCGAAAAGTTGACAGTTTCTTCAGGTCCTAAAACCACCATCAATGAAAGGAAAAAGAAATTAGTTATGATTTATGTCAAATATGGTTCACAACAAGCACGTGCATCACTGAAAATTATACATTAGAGCTTAAACCACAGCACGCGTGTTAGTTTCGGTGATGAGTAAGTATGTCGCCATAAGTCTACTAATACCATAGATACATAATATGCCCAAAGTGTAACATACAATAACGTGCTTAGCATAGCTTTCGCGGGGAACGACGCCATTAATCTAACGCATCCGAACAGATTTTAATGAATATTGAGCATATTTTTAATATTTCGATCATGAAAGCTTATGATGAGAAGGATAAGAAATAATTTTAGATTCTATATGAAATTCAATGAAGAAAAAGTTCTGAAATTACAGTCGCGATTTCAATAAACAGAGAGCCGGCCAATCTTACAGCGGGTAAATCGATTGTATTGTTCATACATAGATATATCTTATCGGATTTCGCTTTTGTGAGCATAATAAGCAAGCATAAATAAGCCACATGGCGGACAAATTATCACAAACGACCGAAAATATTTAAGAAAAGTATACTCGTACCATGAAATGTTATATGAAAATGTGCTCGTATGCTTTACTCGGGCAGGACTGATCGCTAAATATCACGTACCATTTTGCACAGCCTTCTTCAACATACAACCTTGTATGTGAAGTTTTCTGATCCAATTTATTTTTAATATGGTTCGCTGTAGATTGAACGAAAACATGCTTGGGCAGGCTTCAGATAGATAGACCGACTTAGATATTTAAACCCATTCAGAGAAGGGTTCGAGAAGATAACAAGTAAAAATACTATCGTTGGGCAGATCCGATCACTCATCTACATCACTTTGCCTAACACAACCTTTCGCTTATTTTCATTACAAAACACTAAAAATTATACCCCCTTATTATGTGAACGCTTTCTTTTCGTGGGAACGCTTACATGAAATGCGGTCCAAAAAATAGAGATATTTCGGCCAGATACATATTTTCTGCAACAGCTTTCACATCAAATAACTATGAAGGATCGATTTTCGTCATAAAATACTAAATATTAGAAGTTTTTGCTATACAAAGGCTTAACTTGCACAGCAACAGTTATATGGGAGAGAGTTGAAAAAATCGACCAATCAAAATTTTTAAGCTCAGAGTTGGTTGCCAAAAATACATGAATTGATAGTGAACGGACAAGCGGACAGATAAACGGGCGAACTAAAATAATTCTGGATCGATCAGTTTAATAATAGATGGGTCCATGTTAGGTCCTTCCAGTCTTTGCCTGTGCTCGTACAAACACAATATAAAGAAAGATTAAGTTCTTCGAGACTAAAAGCGTGAGATCCTTTGACTACTTAAACTTTCGGCGACAACTGTTCTAATCTTTAAGATCTAATGCGTGAAGCTTTTGCGATATCAACAGGCAAAGTATGCAAATGCTTTGAAGACTGAAGATTGAAAAATTTAGGCAAACTGTGCCGCAGAGAATTGCAAGCAAGAACTAATATACCGCCCAACTGATGAATAAAGAATAAGGAAATGAGAATAAGGGTACAATATCGATACTTAATGTCATGTCTGAGATGAGAATACACGACAGAACGACTGCGGCATAAGGCAAGCAAAGGGCAATAATAAAAGCAACAGCAATTTTAAAAGTGATATGAAAAAAGAAAAAAGACAAAAAACGAGGAACAAGCAAAAAAATAAAAATTATTCGTAAATGTCGGTATATATATATATGTATGTAAACATAAAATCGTACTACAGCCTGTATCAATGTGAATTTGTGTGTTAGTGTGCATCGGTAAACAAACAATCGAACACAAAGCAAATGAGTAAGCAAAGCAAAGAAGAGGAGCAGATTGGAATTCGTCTACAACGAACATTATGAACGTGAAATACATTTTAGAGTATGTCGCGTTTCTGTGTGTGCTTGCGTTGATGTGTTTGTGAGAGACGCGGTGTGTTTACTTGATTGATGGAAAGATTAATTTTCTATTTACGCGGGGTGTCCTGTGATTCGTGTTGAGTTAAAATAAAAGAGAAAAGAAAAAAAAAAAAAACATGTTTTTAAATAATCCTTTCGACCACTTATGGCAGCCCACTTGAGCGTAGCTAAGGCAAGCCAGTAAACACTTATTGCAATACACGAAGTTTAAGGCCGACATCAGGTTTTCATTTTATTACTTTTATCGCTTGTATAGAAAGAAATTTAAAATTTACCAGCAATTAAGTTAACTTTAAAGCTCAACACTTTTTATACAAACATTTTTACATTGATATCTGGACATTTGTAACACACACACACACACACACACACACGATAAGTGAATTATTTATTTATTCATCATATCGAACGTAGCCGCCAACGCACAACGACAAACTGCAAACAAAAAAAAAAAAAAAACAAAATTCTTAAAGAAGCGAAACAAATCTACTCAAGCCCTAAACACATAGATATTTACTTCATATTTACAAAAATGAGGAGGAAAACATTAAAAAAAAAGAAGGAAAAGACAAAACAATGTTTTAATTAAATAATTTAAAGCAAATTGAAGAAAACATTTATCTATACAATGCTGGTAAAGGCATTTTAATGATATCATCAACACTATGAAGAGTTAGGCAATGGCCGGTATATCACCATCAATCAGTCAGTCAGTCAGTCAGTCAGTCAGTCATGGGAGACTGAGCCGTCGCAGCGTTAAATCCACCCCCAAAAATCCTTTCACATGAAATGGAAAAGCTTCGTACTAATGTGCATGCGTTTTAGTTTTTCATATTTTACTCTTACGGGAAAAATTCCTTAAAACTTACTTTATTTGGCTGGTTGGTTGGCTGCTTGGTTGGTTGGTTGGTTGGTTAGGTTAGTTTGCTACTAAAAGTATACGACAACTTTTCAGATTTTATCGATGATAATATATATATATATATATATGCACAAGGTAAGTGAATATATTTAAATCTGATAAATGTTCGCCTTTTTTTCTTTCCTTTTTTTTTTTGTTTAATTTTTATTTGCCGTTCTTTCTATGTTTTACATCTTTCTCTCCGGTCTACGTAGCGTAAATTTTTGCAGCAACTATTCTGCACAGAAAACGCAACAATGTACGAGAAACACAATCCAATTGCTATGGGTGTGTGATACGTATCCTTTTTTTTCTTCCTTTCTTCTTTTTTGTTGTTGTTATTGTTATTGTTAATCGCAGGTTTTCTCTTTTATTTTTCCTTTTTTTTTTTTTTTGTTTTTGTTTTTTGCCGTTTGCTCTCTTCTCTACATATTTTATTATTTGTTTCGGTTTTCTGAGTACACGACGATGTATCGCATATTTTTATCACTCGCACGCTTTATATATTTCTTTCCGGGTAATAATGGTTGGTTTTCTTTGCATTCAATATCATCATCATCATCATCATCATTATCATCATTATTGTCGTCATTACTATTATCATCATTATTATTGTGAACGTAGTCGTTACAATCACCAGCTGCCCGCTTGTTACCACATTTGTATACCTTTTTGGCCTCTATATAGATACCAATAATTTTTGGAAAATTTTCAGATGCAACTTTTTTCACTTGTATATTATCTATCTGCACATGCATACGATACGTACAAAATACATTCAATAAAATTCACACATATTCCTCGTATACATACACATCTCTTTATTTTTTACTTTTTTTCTCTCATTTTTCTTTTTCCCAAAATTTTCTAACATCAGACAAACATTTCATTTGAACTTTGCCTCATTTAAAGCTCAGAGGTTTTTGCATTTACTGCTTTAATATTGAGAAAAAGCAAAAAAAAAAAAAAAAAATAAAGGAAAAAAGGAGGAGAAAGAAGAAGAAGAAAAAGCAGAAATGACGAAACAAAAAACAAAAAAAAAATTTTTAACTTCTCGCGATTCCCAACTTTACAATTTTAAGTATTATATATTAACACGGGCACACAAACACGCCGAGACAAACGCACACACGTACTCACACTTGAACATTTAAGTGATGTTTGTGTATGTGTGTACTACCTTTTTCTTTTTTCTTGTTGTTTTTGGTTAAAATTCAATTTTGTTTGTTTGACAAATAGAAGACAAAAATCTGGTTTGTCCGCTTAAAGGGAAAATATCCGCGTTATTTTATCTACTGCGTGCAACGCGTTTCAAGTCGGAGAATACACTGAATGCAACTTCGAGTTTGCTTCAGATACAAAGCGAACACCAATTCTGTCGGTATCTTTTTGTACGATACGTTACGTGCTCGTGTTCTCTAGAGTCCACAAAACAACAACAACAAATACAACAACAACAACAACAACAGCAACAACAACAAAACACATTAAACCTTACAGGCTTTTACGCTCTAACATTAAACAAGTACATGTGCACACACACACATACACACACACGCATACACAAACATAAACATACAATTCGTTTCGTCCAAACACTAACAAAGGCGAATAGCATACTTTTCTGTATGAACCCAGCACTGCCTTAGCTCTATGCATGTGTTTGCGTGTGCGTATGTTTGTATGTTTATTGTTTTTTTTGTTTTTTGCTTTTTTACAAGAACGTGTTTTAATGAAAATACTCGGGATTTGAACGGATACAAATAACAAAAGCATTTTTTTTTATCCGTCAAACCACTGTACAGTGGTTTCTGCTTAGACGCTTAAGACAATTTTGATAACTAGCCAAAATCGGTTTTGTACTAAATAAAATTCAGTTTGTAAGGATAGTGCAAGTGAAGACAATAATTCAAAATATTGATAGCGCTCACCGAACAGCGCAATTGAACATTATGGTAAGACATTTCCGCAAGGCGATCTATCACCAGACTTCGAGATGCTTTACATATAATGATGTCTTCGCTGGAAGTAACCAGCGCGATACAGTAGCAGTTATAGTTGATTGTTACAACCAGGTCTTGGTCACCAATCTAGTAATGTAAAGAACAATCATAAGTTCGTGTATCAATCGTAGCATAATATTCCATGAGAAAATAACCTATAATGTGGCCATTTTTCTTTCAATAATCGGCTTAGTTGTTAGTAGCGTTCTTCAGTAGTTTCGTTAGGTTAGAGCGGAAATCCGCTACCATCATCTTGGCCCTCAACATACCAGGCATTGGGAAATGCTACTGTATGTCTGGTAAATTAGTGCAAATTTGCCCATAGCAGGGCCTAAAATTACGCATAAGAGACATACTTATCTGACGTTTGACGCCTGGCAGCACTACGCCGTAGTAATGCTACGATGAAGTAACTATTTTGTAAACAACGAGGTTATTCGATTTCTATTAAGAAAATTTCACTGCTGCTCATGGTTCATCACTAGAGGAGCACTTTATCTTATGGCTGCCGCTAGGACTGTGAATGCCACCATATTTAGCTTTCTATTTCAGTGTTCAGCTGGAGAAAGGGCTACGAGAATTTATTCAACAATTGCGCTTAAAAAAACAAGAACCCGGTTAAAATCATTAGTTGGGCGCAGCAATGCATTTTCGGACAATCTTTATAAGCATTCTCTTAATGTTTTTTTAAATAAAAGTCTCTTTGTAACGGTTGTCTGAACATTTCTCATGTTAGGGAAATTAATAATTATATCACTCGCACAATCTATTCTAATAGTTTATTACCCCGCGAAAGAATTACTAAATTACGTAGAACGATTGTCAAACAAATCTATCAAAGTTCCTTTATCTTCTTCATTTCAATACCTCTGTCCAGTAACTAATGGTAGGGTCAATAAAGTATGCATGTTAGAGCGTAAATATGTTGCATCGCATTTGGATCATTGAACAAATTCATGGGCAACAAAACATATAAAAATCAAAGTGTAACAAATCGCTCTTTACAGACTAATTAGAGGTTAATTGGGTGCACTTAACATAATGGTGTAAAAAAGAAAAATCTAAATTTTACAGAGAATCGTGAACACCCATCGATTGCCAACAATATATGGAGGCAACATAGTGTTGTTGCCAATTGACGACGCCTTAATCGTTATGTCCATCACTGGAGGACGATGATACAATAAATTTTTCTTTTCATTTGTAATTTCTTTCGACGTTCGCGAGAGATTGCATAAAATAAGTTCATGGGATGTTGTACAGATGTCACCACTGCCGTTATATATGTTCTCGATTAGATTACATTAAATTAGTTGACTTTGCCAACATAATGACCGTTTACTCGTCCATTTTGGTATTGGAAAGCTCACGATAGCGTTTCTTGCTAATATCTGTACACTGATGTGATCAGTCCGCGACGACTATTGCAATGTTTGCCCACCTGCCAGCTTGTAGGTCGTTTTTGGAGTGCCCCTGTTCGCGAACATCGTAAAAGGACAGTCACATCAATTTTTAACTCCTGCACATATATACGGTTCGAGCTGAAAAATGCACAACCTAGTCCAGGCAAAAACCCATAATTTGCTTGATGTGAAACTTTGGACAAATATTTAGAGATTAATTGAGTTTTTAAACGGACCTAACCTAAACCTAACGCCACAGATTACCTTTGAAATTGAGTGCTGTGGATTTTTTGTGCAATAACATTGCAAGTAAGTGTTGGTCATCAAAAATTTGGCATAAACCTGATACCTTTTAACGTTCTAGACAAACAATGTAGTCGAATATAGACCACAGGTAGGGCAAGGTGCCGTCGGAGTTCAGGCCTAATATCGCGCCACGCCCTTAGTCGGGTAAGCTCTGTCTGCTCGTTCTGTCCTTCGTCAAGGGTAGAGACATGTGCTTTCTTCTCGTCTGTTGTATGTTAAGATCTGATTGCCGTAGGTTGTTAGTTCTAGTGGGAATTGCTCCACTTTTCTCAGCGCGTACTTGTGAGCAAATATGACGCATTTGTTAATCTAATTTGAAAAAAGAAATTAAATTTCAATCTTTTGCGATCCGGGAACTGTGCACTAGACAGAGGTAAGACGATAAAGGCAAACCCATATATGAATCAGTGAAGCAATGAGTGGTGACTATGTTGAGCAAAAGGTCCAATCCCCTCAGATTCTACTGTGAGAATGAGAAAAGTCAAGTAAAAACGCTATATTTTCGGAAAAGGCTGATAATTAAATACCCTACAGAAATTCTTATTTCATTGTCGTGATAAAATACTAAAGATTCTGCCCTTGTTCCACATAAAAGCATAGTTTTCGTAGGACGCGTTAAAACGGGCTCAAAACATGAATTGAAAACAAATTTAATACAAATTTTTGGTTCGCTACTTATTCTCCTCAAGAAGCATTAAAAATCATGCTTGATTACCGTAAAAGGGCTTAGCTCACTTGACGTTCCTTATAATGGGTCGGATTGCAAAAAGTAGATCTATGGAGTTGATGTGGAACTATTATGGAGAAATCGTTATTATAAAATATTAAAAAGTAACCTGTTTCACTTTAACACGGTTTCTTTGCGTAGTAACAGCAAGTATTGTAAGTGAGTAACAATAAGTAGTAAGTAATAACTATACGCATTTAGAGATCCGTATGTTTTTGGTCTTCTTCTTCTTGGGTCAAACAAGCATATTCGCGCATAAATTCTTCTTTCTTTTATTTTAAGTTTTAGTCTAGATTTTTAAGGACGTAATGAAAAGTGAAATAGTTATAAAGGAAACCCCTAAAAATACTACAAGATGTCTGTGAAGGGATTCAGATAATCCTTAATGCGAACTTTTGCCACTATTTTGTACTCACCTTTGTTGAAAATTGTGAAAAAATTTTATAAAAAAATCTTTTTTTAAATCAAGCTTTATGGGGGGACCAAATTGCTACCAGTAAGTTGGACACTAAAATACGTGAATCGCATCGTACAGGCATACGGGGAGAGCAGCTGCGTCGTATAAATTGACTCAGAATCACAAAAAATTAGAAAAGGTCTAGGTATGACTCAAGCCCTTATCGACAGGGACATGAAATATGTACACCAGGGAATCGACAGACAAATCGACAAAAGTGGATTCAGTGAATGAACCAAAATCGCTCGATATATTAAAAGGTGCACTTAAGCTGTAAGTCCTTCTGAGTGCATAAACTTAATACAGCCTGGACTACAAGTGGCGTAAAGTACAAATAATTCGATAGTCATTTTTATTTTCAGCTTAAAAGCTTTAATCAACTCTTCCGAAATACTTGAGCCTTGTCTATATCGTATCTGAATTAAGTTCTATTTTGGATTTTTTCACTGCTATCGGTTCCTAAGCTTTGGTGTGTTTGCAAAGACAAAGATATATACACGTCTTAGATCGTTTTAAAAGTATACTTGCTTGTATTGATTGAAACGTCTCTCAAAATACTGCAAACGAAATAAGAAATTAACATTTTAATATATCAGATACTCTCAATTTCTTGCTATGGAAAGCCTACGGTATGACTAATGTCGTACAGAACTAAGAACAAGATATCTTTTGCGGAAAAAGGCCTGAAGGTAACTTTTTGAAGAAGCTGTACCATGATGGCAAGCATGATGCCTGTTTGCACTGTAACTGGTAACAATTGAAGAAAAGATTCTTGCGGAAGTCTTTTGAAAACAATATGACACACAAACTTTAGGTCTATATGTTGTCTAAATTCAACGAATCTCTTTGCATAGATCATTGCATTGCGACATTATTTAATTTAATTTATGAATTTTATTTGACATCACCTATATTCTATTGAATGGAAAGCAGGCAAAATGAAAAAAAAAGAAGAAAAAGAGAAATAGAAGAAAAAATAAAAATTGCACGATAAATTTATTTACAAATAATCGGATTAAAGGCTATGAATACTTTTACATCCGTGCATTATGCTAACTGTTATATGTACGTGATTGTTACGATAACTATATTATTGTATGAGGGTAAACGTACACGCA
>CCAG010009974.1:0-21180 GCA_001077435.1 Glossina morsitans morsitans
TTCAACCGACGTTTTTGAAATATTTTGAAGAAATTTAGGACTTTGAAGTGTTTCAACCTACGGACTAATGGAATGCTATTAAAAATCTATCCTATCGGAACACCCTTTCGATCGCTTCCCATGTTATTCTGAAGAATCGTTATATGAATAACTGTAAGGTAGTGTAGGGTGTTTAAAGTTGGGCCATGATCCATTATCGTGTTTTTACTTGTTTCAGTTTAATAATTCCCAAGAGAAATAGAGAAATTATTGCATTGCCAGACGAACGGCTCAGAGTGGACAACTCAAAGTGCACTTCGAACATCTATCTAAACGTGACGTATTAACTTTAAATAAATATAGCTATTGTTTGTTATGTTACATTGTTGCTATGTTAATGTTACCTTACTGATCGGTCAATAGTTTGAAAGCCGATATTGTAAAGGTAAAGGTAGGGATCACATTGCGGATCACTTCGCTAAAGTTACAGTAAAAATACTTTGTAAGAACTTCTCTTAACCTCGATACATTTTAAACTAAACTCGAAAAGTCGCCATGAATTTTGCTCAAAATTTCAATTCTGTGATCCGAATATTCTGAAGACATGGCATTTAATCCTTACAGCACTACTGCAATGGTTCGCATTGTTTCATCTTGCCAGCGAGAGCTAATTCACCGAACTATTGGCAAGTTTTGCTGCCTAGAAATTAAAAACGGACACACTTATAAAGGACTGACGCGTGTAATTATAATAGCATTGATACCTTAACAGCTATTTAAATGCTTGACCTTTCCCGTTATTTATATGAGCAACAAGTAGGTGAAGGATATCTTGGGCTGTCATACGTCACAAACGTTTACAAAGTAAGTGAGAAATTCGGAAACATCAACCAAACTCCAAGTGAACGAAAATGTGTAGCGTACGTTTGCTATTTTGGGTCGTTAAAAAAAAAATCATTCATCATCAACGAGCTCTTTCTGTGTACTTGTTATTGTGTGTCGCGAACTTGAATACTTATTTTCCCTTTTATTAGAGAAATGTTTTCTTTCGTTTTATTAGAAATATGCGTAAGGGCATAAAGCTAAAGAATGTTCCATATAAATATTGTCATGCAACAAGAGATGTCATTTTTAATCAATGAAGCAATAGAGCAATTGTTGCACAAACAACATGGCAGGTGTTACCGTCCCGCTGAAAGTAAACGTCGCTCACATCTAAACCATTAATTCCAGGCAAAAAGAGGTCAGTCAACGTACGTTTTCGATGACGCATCCATTAACTGTCACTCGTTATGGTTGGAAAATTTGTTCGACTATTGCTCTTCGGTCTTCGAATAACCAGTTGCGTACGCAGACAGATAAAAATGAGATTAATTACTCAGAATAACTATACCCTACACCACTTGTGGTGCAAGGGTATATTAAGCTTGTGCGGATGTGTATGTAACTTTGAGAAAGGCTTGAGAAAAGTCCACCTTTTATTATGGCGATCAACTCGCAAATTATTTCCTAAACTGCTCTAAGCTTGTCTGTCCCCGCTATAGTGTTTTCACTTCTCTTTACTTGAAAAGTTCGAAATCCTTTCCATGCATTTGCAGCGAGTGTACAGCGAATACTTCTGCAAACCTCCTAACTTTTTCCCCATTAGTTCTCTTTAGATTTTAAAAGTCGTTCCTTTAGAAAAATTAAAAAATCTGTCCCAATCACCTTTATGTGACTGTACATAAAAACTTGGATCGAGGGAAGAGAATTGTTAACCCCTTGCACTTCTATGTCGACTATGTCTCTGTATTCTTGCATCAACTTCAATGTCGACCTAGAGTCGACATTATATTATTTGAAACTGTTATTTAGGGAGTTAACAATAGATAAAAAAGGCATTAGCTGCGCTAAGCGTTAAGAAAAGAATTACCTCGCCGTGGCTTGGCGTGTGCCATATTTAATTTATAGCTTAACTTACTTAGATTGTTGAGTTCCAGCCTCCGAGTCGTCTTATTTGGTATCCACATCGAGGCGTTTGTTACAAAATAGCGACAATCCCGTGCTTCGTGACACACGCCATATTTAATATAGAATGGCGAAACTTCGCTTATCGCATTCGACTCTCTCAGTCCTTTTATTTGATATCTATATTAAGAGGTTTGTTAAGAAAAAAATAATACAGCTCTTGAAAGGCAGCGTCCATTTTGAGTATGCAGACATATTGACTCTAATGCATTATAATGCCATCGAAGCTAAAGATCTGTCGAGATCGATTTCAGAACGATCTCTTATCCGCAATTGCCCGAAATATCATCTAACAGTTATCATTCTTGACAATTCCTCGTTGCACCATTGTTTTTGAATACATAAAAAACGTTTCCTGACTATATTGCCTTTGGAGCCATCAGATATACGGATATATATAAATGATGCACAGTGTTACTTATTTGATTATGCTTAATTAATTACAAGCTTCTACAGAATCGTATAACTATCATATTAATATATATGAAACACATACGGCAATATACGATCGTATCATACGGATCATATGATGGCCCCTAGCAGTTAGTGAAAGGTAGGACAACATTCGGTCAAAATCACTCTTGACTGCATTTTGATCGTAATTATAATTATTTTCCTGCATGCAATAATCATCAACTCTGTAACTCGCGTTAGAAATATCATGCGAAACTTTGGCTTCATGCAAGGCAAGAGTATATCTTGTAATTAAAGTGTTTGTGCATATTTGCTTAAAAATGAATGAAAAATGTGCACGAAATTTCGGATTTGTAACTCTATTAACTATGTTAGTCTTAATACGAGATTATATGCGAAGACAGACTAAACACCTTACAATACCAAGTTGCGTACTATGAAAGAAAGTATTTTTGAATTTGGAACTTTGCTCACTCTAAAGACTTTTCTTCATAATCAACATAAATTCAGGTAAGTTTGGAAAATAGTTTCGATTATCTAAAGCTTAAAGGGATATATTCTTGGAGCGAGAAATAGTGTATGCTTCAAAATTCGACTTAAACTAAATGAAAAGTGTTTTTATTTGCTTTCACGGTTCATAAAGTTGGATTTTACTTTATTGTTACCAAAATAATAGCTTATTAACATAATAATATAACTACATAAATAAATATGAATACATACATATATACATACAGTGTGTCTTAAAACAAATGCTATAACGAAGCAAAAGTTGTTATACATTTTCTATTATTACTATTATGCACTTAAGAAGGCACTATAGGAGGTCAAGACTAAGGCCAACGTCTACCACGAATGAAATAAGAAAACTTCGGACTGTTCATCGACTAATATGTCTTTTAAAGCGCTGCCGAATGCCTACGAAAGTGAATTTCTGTGTATTGCAATCCATTGACTGAAGGTATCTGGAAATATTTGATCTCCTTTTTTCATAGGTTTCCATTTATCAAGCGCTAGTGCTCTTCTACCTTTTCAGACTTTCTCGCAAAGAACTTATATATCGAGCAGAAAATACAATCATTCTTTCTTGCCTCCTTTATGAACTATTTAAAATTTTAGAGGGCAAGCAGATAACACAAATCATGTTTTACTTTGATGGACTTTATTAATACGCTACAATCTTTAAACCCAAACTTAAAAGGTCTAACATTAATACGTAAATGTAATAAAAATTGCATTTGTTTTCTTCTGCACTGTACATATTTGCATTGAAGTTTTGAAAATCTAATAAAATTGACTAAAGCACTTGTAGTTTACGTGTGTCCTACATACATACATTACTAAACTAAATCTTACAAAACATAAATACTCGCTTCAATTAGATAGCAGATCTGCTGCGATTGCATGCAACTTCATTTGGCCGATTAGTGTCTATTGCGGCGCTTAGATCTGGAGGTTCGGCATTAAGCACTAAATTTTCATTAGAACAAAATGACGCTTCACATTGTGGATGCGACGAGTAAGTTCTGTTTCGATTAATTGTCGATGATCTTAAAATTGTGACCACATCCTCTGCCGTATAGGGTCGTTGTGGTCGTGCTAAACGTTCACGAATCGGTGTGTTCATGTCGTGAACACGTGAACCCGACATGGGACGCATAGTGTTCACGTTAAAGCGATGTTTTTGCGAGGTTTCTTTACGCCCTAAAGACAACGAACGATTCGCACGTTGACCATTAGTTATAGGCCTATGATCAATTTCAATTGTTTCACTAATACTTGGATTTATATCTCTTAAGGCGGTCGATTGATCTGTTAATACGGTCGCGTAATCGGGCGGAATAGATCGTGTTTCCGAACGTTCACTTTCCATGGTTAAAATTGGTCGCGATCGGTTTTCCCCCAAAATTCTATCAATTAAGAACAAATTAGTGAGAATCAGCCATGGCTTAGGAATCATTATTCATTTTAGTTACCGTCTAACACTACGCCGAATGCTTTGGCGAAACATCTTCGCTAAACGGGCTCCAGTCGCAGTTGTATATGATGGAGGGGGTGTGTACTTTGGTGGTGCATCATCCGGATTATTAGTCAAACTAGTGTTTGCATTATTTCCAACATTTCGTACTTCAGATCGTTCAATATTTTCGCTATGCATCCGGTGTGGTCGCAAATTTCCTCTACTATCTTCTAGAGGGCAATAAAGTAACTGAATTCTCTGAAATGCCAAAGCAAAGCATTAAATAAATTTTAAAATTTCAAGTTCAAATATCCTTAGTCATGCTGATCGCAAGATTTGATTTTAAACGATTAGTAGTTGTCTTTAAATGGCCTTGAGCTCCTTGATCATAGGCGAAATTCAATTTCACTTCATTTTAATAAACATCTTTTCCTGGAAATTATAACGAAATTTGAGTTCCTGTGTGACATTTCTATTCAAAGCGCAATGCAGAATATTAGGGTTTCAGCAAATGCAGGAAGGGTGGACCTAGTGGACTAATGTTTGGAGTGCATATTATATAGGATCAATTACAATATTATTAGGAATATAGGAAATTTCTTTTTTTAAGGAGGACCAAGCACTCAGGGAATGTTTCTTTTCCGTATAAAAGGGAGACTGTCAGAAAGAAAGAGCAAGAGATAGGGATTTGATGTTTGCAGTCTGGTGGGTGTGTGGCCAATCGAGCTGAGCACTCATTATAGCTACGACCACGACAGAAAACTCTATCGAACTTGAGATTTGAATTCGCAAACATGAACTTGGGAGTCGCGAAATGTCCAACTGATGGTGGTTGGTGAAGGGGGTAACAAAAGAAGAAGGCAACTACTAAAATGTTAAAAGGATCATTAATCTAAAATTTTTACTTACATCTAGTATATCGGGGGGACCTGATGACAGATAACGATAAATTTGCACAATAGCTGCAATCGGTACCAATAATAGAAAACCGATTTGCATTAAAGCTCCAACTTTACGTGACCAATAACTAAAATGTGATTTCCCTCTCCAATAGTACAACTGACTAGACAGCGAAATTTTATAATTGATGACCGATAGCGCAATTAAGCCAATGGGAAGTAAAACATTCCAGGATAATGCCAACAACGCCGATATCGAGCCTGACATTTTTAAATCATTCACCAAGTCATCACCATTGTAAGGGCGACCACGTATTAAGAACACACCAAGGATATGCGAAACCCATAAAATGGGTACAAACCAAGCTCCACCTAATAAAAAGTCCATATAATGCAGGAGCACTACACCAGCTTCTGTGGCGAATGGAATGCTTAAGAGCAAACCGCTCATACAACTTAGCAATACTGCCCTCGTCGAACTACCAAGAGTACTTGAGATTGATTGCCACATAACGCAAAGTTGATTTATACCAAATATCAATAAAGACATGAAAATAACTGCTGTCCAAATCCAAGACATTCGATCGCTCGCCACAGCTACTGCTGATGGCAGCAGCTCAGTTACAAAACGCAGCATTTGATAACCGCTTTCACTTTTATGTAAGGCCGTAGGACGTCGATATGTTTCGCCAATGAAGCTTGAATAATGAGGCACTAACTTAGCCGGAAAAGATATTAATTCGGCGTTTGTTGACTCGCTTAATAAATAAACTGATCGGGAACTAGTGAGCGTTTCTGTAAGCAATTGAAACTGACGTTAATTTAAAAGAAAATTGAGGAAAACTCAAAGTACAAACCATAGGAACCGGGTATATAAACATAAGCATTTTGATTTAATAGCTGAATACAAGATAAGCCCACAAGGGCCGCTAAACTCAAGCCTAAGAATGTTAGGAAGACGACCAAAATTGCATCTCGACGTAATGTGATTTTTGTGGCATTGCTGCACGTTCGACTGGTAATCGCGATCACGGATGAGCCCAATAGACCCCAAGTTAAAAATGTTTCTTGAGCAGCCACGCCCCAAGTTTTTGAATTAATTAGAAAATCATCCAATTCCCCTGAGCTAAAAATATACTAAATTTAAAAATCGTGAAAACCAATGTCGTGTTCATACATAAATATCACAATTACCTGAAGTTTAGTTAAATCAATGACGCTTAGCATTTTTCCAGTTACCACAATCAAAGCAATAAGAGCCAACGGGCCCAGTTCAACTATAATCTTTCCAAATGATTTCAGACCCTTGCATAGTATTGAAAAGACACTAATCCAAAGTACGAATAATCCAAAAATTAACTGTTCCATGAAAGCATCAATTCATTAGGTTCATGACAAACGAACTCAATATACGCTTCCATCGGCAGCGTTTTGTATTATACCTTATATACTATTAGTACTTACACGATCGTTAATAGGGTATTGGGTACCGCTGCCTTCGTTGAATTTCATTAATAATCTCAGTCTTTGCAAAATGATTATATTAAAGTAATCCGGTACATATTGTGTGAGGTTAACGTTTACACTTGAGGTGTGATTTTCATAAATGGACGGATATATCGGATCCATCCAACGATAATTGGCTTGATACTTGAACGTATCGTGGATGAATATTAAAAGCCAAACTATAACTACTGACGAATAGATCGCAATAAAGTATTGCACTAGAACTAAAGACAAGCCAATCCCGCAACAAATGGGACTTATTCGCCACATGGAGACCGGGCCAGCTTTGATTTTGGCGCCCAAACACATTTGCAGCCAAAGAAATGGAATTCCAAATATTATAGAAAGCAATAGAAACTGTATAAGGAAATTGCCGCCATAATTGACAGTCAACACGGCAAAGCGACACGTATTGAAAAGACCTAGCGTCGACGAGAGCAATGCAATGGTACGGCTGCCGCTATATGGCCATATAGCGTTAAAGCCACGCTTTTGCGAATCCCGCACATTCTCATGATTCATATCGCTTTCATTCATTTCCAAACTAGTTTCTGCGCCGCGATGTAGTGAGGTTGAGCAGTCGCTGGACTCGGAACTTGATTCAATGGAAACGGCACTTGTATTATGCGACGAATGTATTGTACTAGTCTCTGAGCCAATATGTAATGTTTGAGCTCCTCCGCTATCTTGGCTGTGCTCTGCTAATATGAAACCACTAGAACTGCGTGTATTCCCCAGCGAAGCAATCGGGGCACTACTTGGTCTGGAATCTTGATAGTTTACAATAATGCAACTTCCGCTTGCATTTATAGATGGCATTGATATTCGCGGAGTACCTTCGGCTCGTCTGCCAAACTGTCGTGGTGTGCTCTCGTCTATTGCATATGAACTCGCGCTTTGCTCGAGAAGATTTTGAAAAATTTGTTCAGCCGTCAAAATACTTTGTGGTGTACTCCTCGCTGCCAATGTTCTAGTTTCTGTCCTCTCGGTTGAAGCGGGGCTCAAATCTTTCTCTTCCGATTCAGAAATACTATTAAAGCTAATACTGGAAGCGGAAAGCCTTTCATTTGGATCCTCATTTATAATCCAATTATTGCTTTCTAGTTCGGCCTCATTTAAATCAAAAATTTTCCGGTTGCTACCATTCAAAAGTTGCTTATCAGCAACGCAGCTAATTGTTTTCCTTACGTCAGCATTCCGTTGAAAGCTATCCGCGGAACACTTAGTGGATGGAAGCTTTTTGATTAAAGGCAAGGTACCACTTTCAATGCGTGGCAGCGTATTCGACGCAACACTGCATTCGTCCATTTGTTCCAAATAATTGTCAAGATCTTCCAAGCAGTCTTGTACACGAGTTTGTTCCGCATCAGACTCGGTTCGACTGAGTGAGCAAGAGGAATAATCGGTGAGCGATTTATCATGAATCTCTAGAATTGCATCCAACTCCTGAATGGCATCAAAGGCATCATCCGAAGGCACTTCCACACTTGGCTTTTCCGTACACGTCACACCATTCGATTGCAAAGAACGTCGCAATCGTTCAGAGACATGTTGTACTTCGTTTGAATCATTGTCGCTTAGATCATCGCTAACAACTTCACAAGCTCTTCGCACTGACTCTCTTGATAAGCTTTCCGACAAACCAAATGATTCTTTACTTAAATTTTCGCAAGCATGATATTTATCTCTTGTCAGCAAGTCTTCTCCTATACAATTGCCGGCTATGGGCCGGCAAGCATTAAAAGCTTTTTTACCTTCAATGCAACGATCAAGCGACGTCGCATTTTCCAACCCATTCCAGGCCGCTATTGTATTCTCCAATTCTTTATTTGGCAGGCTAAAGTAACAGTTTGATTGCATTTCGATATCGCACAACCATTTCGAACCTCCGTCCGTATTCCGTTGAGATATGTAATTTAAATTTACATCATCAGTATTCATTATGATGATTTCCGCGACTGATCCCGACAAAACGAATCAATCTGAGAAAAAAAAATAAAAATCGTTAACAATTTGAAGCGTCAATTAATTGACAATGAAGTCGTTTTAACTATGATTAAAATATCTAGGCGAATTATATCAAAACTAAAGGAAATATTAGAGCATTTTAAAGAAAGACAAAGGAGAAGAGACATCGAAGTACTAAAGCCTTTATAGGCGTAATGCACATGTTTAAATAAAAAATCGAGTATGTTTGAATATTTTCTGTCCGCCTTCGATGGCTGTTCCTGTTGCATTTCCGAATAAGTACAGTTTGTACGTCACTGAAAAGTGTACAGCATACGAATTCCATGCTGCAAAGGCAACTAGTTTTTTGAAAGCAAAACAAAATTTCTTGAAACTCTTAGAATTGAAAACTCGTCAGGCAAAAACCCAACCACCACAACAATCATGAACGCAACAAGTTAGTTCCAAGCTTTGTTTGTCAAGAGAGACGACAGTTTCTCAACTGGGAATCTAAAGCCCATTTAATGGAACGGGAAGGATGTCTTTGTGGCGTTGTCCAAGATGAAGAAAAGTGCCAGGAAATAGAAAAACGTAATCGGTTGAAATAGGTACTAATTAGAAGGAAGAATGTCCAATACATATATCGTGAGCATCTCCTGTTACCATTTGTTGGACGAAATTGTCAAGGTAAAGTAAAGCATGATCATGATGGAAAATCATTCTATAATGCCTTTCCGCCCACTGCAGCCAATTTTCTTTTACGTTTGGTGTTTATATTAACAGTTCAACTGATCTTTACCATGAGTTTTTTACACTTCCGAGATTGTGCAGTGTACATTTTTCATCATCCGCCACAATTTTAACCAGGGAAGCTAGCGCTTTCCCAATTACTTATTTCACCATTAGCCTTAACTTATATAACAAATCTATCGAGAACTATGGACCATCTGTGCCGTTATACGGAACTTAAAGATAACACTTTGACTTGAAGTTACAGTGGGACAAATAAGTTCCCCTTTTCGTTGAAAAAACCGCCACAACTTATCTATGCGCATCTGTGGTGTTTGAAAGCGAACTCTGTATAGACGTGTTTCACATATTTTTTTATTTTGTAAGTTGATAACAACTCTTTTTTAATTAAGTCTACACCAGTTAGGATATTAGAACCTCTTCAAAGAAAGAAAAACTCATCGCCTTCACCGATCGCATAATGTAATTCAATCTCATTTGAGTTTACCGCAAATGATATATAGATTAGTTGCTGTTCTCGCTGCACCTGGTTATGTAATTCGATTTCCAAATTACTTAGTCACTCTTATGATGACAATCGTCTGCCAAATTTCATGCGTCTCGCATAAGTAAAGCGTATCATATTTTTAGTGACAACAACAAACATTCGTCTAAAGTCGCGTCCAATGTCTTTTTTATTCGTATATATATGGTATGCATAACCTTTTATTTTTGTCATACGCATTACGGTATTCGTTGCGGTATAATAATGAAAAACGTTGTTGTAATGTAATCACTTTTTTTTCGTTCAAGTTTCAATTTTTCAATAAAAACAAACCAAAAAATTGTTTGTTTATGCAAACAAATGCAAATGTTTCTCGAGCCAATTTAAATAAGGTTGTAAGGCAGCTAGAAAAATCGTACGTTTTATTAAGTAAGGTCAAGTTCTCGAGTTCATCATTATTTTACTAAATGCATAGCTAGCATGTTAACAAAGCCGCTACTTATGCAATTGTAACGAGGTACTTATATATAGATGCGGATATGCACGTATGCATGTATGTTATTTTCTTTTGTTTTTGTCGGACGTAGTGACAGTGCGCTGCTATATGATGGCCTTACACTGAGGACAAAATCATCCTGGAGCCGCTTTCGCATTATGGACTCTTCCTACCTCCCCCGTCCTCGACTAAGATTAGAGGTTCGGAAGTCGCCTTCGACGCATTTCTTCAATTTTTCTTTGTCCATTAACACGACTGCTATCAGTTTACCTGGCGTAATTTCTATTTCCAGAGATTTGCACAGCATGTTTGGGCAAATATGCTCAGACGGGATGGACGAAAACAGGGTATTGCGCGCCGTCTTTTAGACGTTGGCACAGGCCGCATACGTTACCCGCTCGTAAGCTGAAACTGCACAAATAACTCGAGAAATTTCCATGACCAGTGAAAAATTGGGTTAGGAAGAAGCTAACTTCTCCATGTTTCCTCCCCCCTTCATTATTCTACATTTGGGATGAGTGTGTAGGTTCACTTTCTTTTCACGTCGTTTTCCCATCGTTGCTGCCATTCTGCCAACATACTCTGCCGGATAACATACCGACCGCAGTCTGCGGCATAACATATATATGTATGCATGCGGCATGCATGTATCTATTTATGTATGTATATTTTATATATGTAAATGAATATAATTAATAAAGTTTCGTGGTTAATATTTGGTAACATATTGTCTACGTATAATACTCTATCAATGCATGAAGGAGTTATTAGACTTTTTTTATTAATTTCCTTTGAAATGATATCTGGTAACCGCAACTTATTTATACATAAAGATAAGTGCATTGAATTGAATGTTAATGCAGTAGAGGAAAATCACGCTTTGTATAAAGTAATTGTATACATCGATCATAGAATGATGCATCAGTCCTCGAATGCCGATATGTGCTACTTAATAAATTTATTTCTTCTTCTTCTGTTATTCGGAAAATTAGAAACCGAAAATTCGCTGGGATTCATGTAACACCTAAGAAATTTGTTTAAGAAGAGAAATGCTTTCACGTAAAAACAAGGAAGAGCATTACAGTCGGGCAAAGCCAACTACTAGACACCATACATCACTTCGCCTTGTACGGTTACTCACTCGTTCTGGTACTAATGCACAAAAAGTTTCACATTATTCTTCTCATTCGCATTCTTCTCATGCAAGCCCGCATATTGGGGGAGGGCCCAAACCATCATATAACGTCATCCAAATTTAGCAAACTTACGTTACTTCCTACAAATTTTATTTTCTTCTTCTATCTTTTAGTTTTCGTGATGAGAAACGAGAAATTCGCACTTTCTTCCATTCAAAGCCTTGCTTTTCATTATAATTTCTATTTATGTAAGGGTAAGGGTCTTAAAAATGGATCCATTTCATTACAATTCCGTGGCCGTTCATTTCTTTGCTACGTTGCTACTATGGGCCAATTTTCATCATGAAATGTTAAAATTTAAGCAAATTTTCTGAATCACTTACTATTCAGGAGAAATCTTATATGAAGTGGGGTCCAAGAAATAGATCCATGTGGTTCAAGTTAGGTAAGTTTGATTTCTTTGTCAATTTACTATTATTTTCACCATGACAGCAGAGTATAAAGATAAATGAAAAAGTCACCTACGCTTTTGGCAAATTTTTGACAGGCTTCGAACATCTAATGAATACATAAAAACTGGAAAGTATTTTGCTAAGTGTAGGCTTGTTTTAAAAAATTTCGATCTTTTTTATCGACTTTAACGCGACTCTGAAGAATATTTGCCGCAAATGGCAATAACTCTCAAACATTGTAGCTTGATAACTTTTTATGTATTCCAGGTGTTAAGGGCGAAACTGGACTAGACCTAGCTATTGAGCTTTTAGATATATTTTGGAGCTTTGCGAAATGCTCGTCATGGTATTGAAATCAATATCCCTCATGTAATACAAGTTGTGGTGTTTTGTCTCTTGTAAACGCAGTCGTCACATTGAGGCACCAAAGAAGTCAAGGTTAACTTTGATCTTTTTATCAAAGAGATAAGATCTTAAAAATCTTCCAGATCCACTTCTCTCTGGTTTTTGTAACCCGGCACTACTTAAGGTACAGAGGTACGTTAAGTTTATGCCGATGCGAAAGGAATTTAGAAAGATCCACTTTTTATTGTACCGATTTAAGGTTGTCTGTCTGTCTGACTATCCCATATCTGCCCGTGCATTCTTGTGTTCAACCTACATGTTATAGCCCGTGAAACACCGAGGTGTTGTGTTCGATGGACGAAAGCTATTGAACATGTTGAGGGCCAACCTTATTTTGGAAAGTCAGGCCGTAACCGACTATAATGGTTTTACTTGTTTCATAATAAGTAACTGAAAATAATAGAACTTCCCTGTCGTTGTATCCCGTTTTCGAAACAAAGAGATTATGATTAGAACATTAATTCTAAGCCGATTATATTTTTTATATTATATAATATCGAATGAAACATTTCGCCCGCCTGACTTTTTTATACCCACCCCTCATTTTGCTTCTTTTTTTCCATAATATGTGTAAGAACCAAAAGGAAGCTTCAGAGATTTAGCCATGTCTGTCCGTCTGTGTGTCTGTGTGGTGTTGGCATTCTCTCGTTCGCGAAAATAAAGATATCGATTTGAAATTTGGTAGAAAGAAACATTGCAAGTTTCTGCAAGCGCGTTGGCATTGAAAATGGGTCAACTTGGTCAAAGCAGAAGCGCGCAGTGGAGCATAAACCGAACGCAACCCAGTTTTTTTTAACAAAAATCTTTGGATTTTTGCATGTTACTCGGAAATTATTTAAAATAGAAGACTAAAATTTTCCAAATTTAGTTTACGAAATATTTCCTCTTTAGGTCCAAAAAATGGATCCACTCTGCCGTGCCCATACAAACTTACGAGTAATTAAATTTTATTTTTTTCACTTTTTTGAAATCTTTTGCTTATTCATCATAAGACAAGGAAGACGGGATGTGTACAACGATTTCGTACACTCCTCAAATGAAGATAGATTGTCTGCTTAAAAATGGGTTGATTCTAAAATGAATATGATAGACACCCGACCTAGTGGATTAATGTTTTCTTAATAATACCACCGATATGGGTATCAAATAAAAGAACTTGGAGAGTAGAATGCGAAAAGCATAGTGGTGGGTATGCGATATTCAGCCCCCGCCGAATATAACTTTCTTACTCTCTTGTTTTCATTTGTTCCAATATTTTAAAAAAAAGCTTAAAATTTAAAAAGTTATTTATTTTACTTTTCTTTTTGCGCTGCTGTTACTTACAACGCGAAATCAAAATAAAATGTACATCGATTGATGCATGACACATTCCTATTATGTACATATATATTCAGTTAGATGAACTTGTGCAATTGTAAAGGTCTTATTAATTAATAAACTCTCATTTACACACACATATATATAGCGCATTGTATTATTCAAACCTGAATTAACGCAATTGATCTGCAACTTATATATACATAAATACATATATGCAAGTGGGAAATTTCACGAGTTGTAATATGTATGTTATAATGCGAATGCATTTTTTTTTGTTAATCTAACGTTTCCCCACTAATTGATAGGCGACGTATGAACGAACTTGCATTCATAAGTCTATAAAAATATAAACAAGTACAAGTTAGTTGAAAAAAAAAAAACAAAAGAAAGAAATTAAAAAAAATATATATTTTTCTTCCTTCAAAACAAACAAAACAACAAACGCTACTTATAAGTGGAAAACACGTTAGTTAATATCATGTGGAGGCATGTCTCTATTTCTCTTGGCTTTTTTCTGTTTTTCCTAAAAAAGAAACTGATCTTAACAAGTTTAAGACCATGGTATGGTCGGTCTTATTGCATAAAGTTCAATAGCCTGTTGTTTATGTTTATGGTTAAATGCAATCAAATCGATTCGTTTGTTAGTTAAATTGCAATCAGTTGTACAAAGAAAGAAAATCATTGCGAAAAATTAAGTTTTAAATCATATCAACTCTGAACCGATTCATTTATCAATCTATCAAACTATATAGCTATGAATAGTGTGAACGTTTGATAGCTTAAAAAGGAAAATGCTTTGCATTCAACTTCCGTCCGTACATCTAATCAATTTTTTTTTTTTCATAATTTCAATCAATCGCAACAACGCAAACGTGCAAAAAGTAGTTTAATAAGCAAAACCAACTTTTTCGAACAATGAATGTTCGTTGTCTTCAATTGATGTCACGGTGATGCATAAGTTTTTCAAGTAAATAAATTTAAGATAAATCTTTTTGAAAAACAAAAAAACACGCACACATAAACGCACAGATATATTTTCGTGTTCATAAAACTTTTAAGTTTTTCAGGCTCTTTTTTTTTGCGGCATTCTTTTTTCTATCCCCCAGCATATCAATAAAGAATAGTAAGACAGCATCTTCTCCTATATACCACCATACTACCTAACGCTGCTTGAAACGCTAAGAAACAAACTACAATCGTTTCTCAAATTTGCATAATGAGGGTGATCTAATACATAGCCTGACCTATAAGCAGAAAATGCTTTGCAAGCAACGTCGATTAACTTAAATTATTTTCTTGAAGATTTAAGAAATTTCGCAATAAATTTAACAGAGATTCCATATAAAGCAGGTGTTTCCAATCGGTGAGATGAGCCATCGCCAAAGCGACTGTCAAAATAGTTTTTATCATTTGATACGTGAAGGTTTAATTGCAGGCCGATAATGCGGACTCACAAGTACGAACGAGAAAGATACGTCAAGCATCGGTTGCAAGCCGATGAAGCGGAGTCAGCGGAGTTCCTCTGTTGGTTTTTCGTGGAATGAATCGGAACATCTGAAAAAGTATAAAATAGTTTTTAATATATATAAGAGGACATCTTAGGAAATGAAAAAAGTATAGTCATCATTTACATAACAGCAGACAACTAAAACGTCGAGTTCCTACAAACGACGAGACATCGATCGTAAATCTAATGCTAGTGTCCTTCAACGAACACATCTATATACAAAAATTGTTTAGTTTTGAATTAATGTTAGCGAATCGCTGGACCAGCGTAGAGCACGAAGTTTTTCGCCACATAGTTGTCTAATACGCTCGGGCACATACACTTGAAATATCTACAATTTAAAATATCTTAACCTTTTACTGTTTGACATTAAGCAGGTACGAATTACTCAGTACCAAATAACTTCTCCAAAATATCCAATACAGACAACCTGGATCAACTAATATGTAAAAGTTAGTTACAACCTTTGATCGCAAAGAAATACTCTCGTTAACCCTGTATACGCCAATTTTGTCCCGCGATACGCTTAAAGTTATAACAAATCTGAAGCCGTAATGGGAAAAAGGTATTGATTTTTCTCGCTATTTGTTGAGACTGTTTTATTTTTATCAGTTGCCACGAGTTCTACTTTCGTGCCTTTGACAAGATTGAGAGACGTAATCCGGAAATGGTGACCGATTAAATTCATGGCTTTTTGGATTGCTTTCGTATTGCTGTGAAGATTAGAAAAGTGGCAAAAGTGGCAAATGTAACGCGTCTTGCCCTTGTGTCCCATATATCAATAGGTTTTCAAAAATGTTTGTACTCAGTAGCCTGCTGTAGAAAAGTCCAAGCATTCAAGGCATGTTCTCTAAAGAGGCAAGTAAGGCAATGATTAGGCCAAATTAGTGGCACAGGAAGTAGTATTAGGGGGATTTTTCCCAAGTCTAGTGCATATTCGCGGCGCGTCCTGCACCTGCCCGCCGACGAAAAAGATTAGCGGAAAAACAGACAGGGGAAAACCCAGGTGCACATTCGCGGCGTGTCATACACCTGCCGGCCGGGGAAAACGATTAGCGGAAAAGCAGGTTAACGGATTAGAAATAAAAGCCATGAAGTTAAGTAATAGTACCATGCTTGTAAAAATGTATATAAATATACTATTTGCGGAAGGCAGAGACTCGGACAAGAACATTGAGTCGTACAAAAACGTTTGAGTCGAAAACGAATATTAGAGTTAAGAAGTCGAGAATATTGCCAGAGTAAAATATAAATAGTCCTACCCTTAAAGAAATAGATTGTAAATGCAGTTAAAAGAATTTTGAAGTGTATTTCTCTTGAAAAGAACATCCACGATCTAGTGATTCGGACCGTATCGAGAGAAACGAAAAAAGAAGTTCGCAACACTATTAAAGAGCGGAATGAGCAGATCTTTTGTCGTCACTGTAGAACACCACGCTAAGAGTCTCAACAGTCTCATAAAGCATTAAAAATCCTATAAAAAATCACAGTGCAGTCCACATTGCAGTGATGCTACAAAGTCTCAAGCAAATTAGGCAGATTGTCCTCCTTATATCTAGATATCATTATATCTAGACAGATCCTTATATCCTTATATCTAGATAGAACACCTCGTTTGTATATATAAGAAGAGCAAAGCACACACAACTCCGTTGTTTAAGCATCAGGAGGGGTAGTACAAAAATCCCTAGCTGCATGTGTTCGCAGACAGGATTTGCAAGCTCTCGCCGATCTCTGCGAATTATGCGCCCATTTCGGTGGGCGGATAAGTGCGTTGTAAATGACAGATAGAAAAACCAACAAGGCGCTAACATCACAATAAGGGGACTCTTTTTAACCTACGCGATAATTATAAAAATTTTAAGGAATAAAAGAATATTTTCTAACGATACTTATAAATATCTGAAGAATGGCCTTGGAAAACATATTTTCTATGTAAATACGTTGCACAAATTTTCTTGCTGAAATTGTCAGCTCCCAAGTGATTGCGCTGTTCAGTCAGCTGTGTCGATAAACTACTGTGTTAGATCATCGTTTCCTTCCTTTGAATTCTCATTAAAAACATCAATATAGTCATTGAAACATCTGAGTGCAAATATGATTAGAGATATAATAGTTCTTTAGTTCGATATCTACTTCAAGCTGAACGTATTCTTGCACAACAATCGATTTCAGAAAATATTTACTTACTTTGACCTGAGTCATTTCACCCTGATGCAGGCAACGATCTAATCTAATCTCTTATTACACGACTGTTTTGATATTTACAGTAAGCCAAGTAACCCTTTGGTTCTCTTCCGTAAAATTATATCTTTTTCTTGAAAAAAAACTTTTGTGGTATAAGTTGTGCACTAAAAATAAACATTAAAGATAGATATCAACGAAATAAAGCAATTCGACCTGAATTGTATAAAATCCCTTATTTTATTGCATATGAGTATATCTTTTTTTTGTTTAGAAAAGCCGCGTTTCCATAGTAATTCACCAAAAAAAAAAAAAAAAAGCTAAGCACAAAACTAACCAAACAACCGAACCCCAATATATTTTCAATAGTAAAATGGCCATAACAAGAGTTTATGCATTGTAATGACATTAGATACAATTATGTATATATACATATATATACTTGTAATTATTATAGATATATATATGCACATGAGCTTATATTTATTTATATAAAATTACTTAGTTAAAACACAAATAAAGCAAAAAAAGCCAAGCAAGGCAAAGATTTCACCTCTCCTTGTCTTTATATTTTGTACGAGTATCTTATTATTTTCGTCATCGACATCGGTATCGTCATAGTTTTCTTGCAACTTGACTTTGCAGCAATACCGGTTTTACTCCACTCACTCAATCCAGTTAACCAAACCAAAAACTCACACTTACTTATATATAATATATATATATACTATCATGTCTATATGTCTATACACATATATATATATATGTATATATTAAGGTATGAATTGCGTATATGTATAAAATGCTGGCACATTTTTTACGCACAATTGAAGTAAATTTTGTATTGAGCAGATTTAAATCCGTTGTCATAGGGAATTATTATTGCATTTAGCTGCAATCGTTTCATTTTAATTTTCTCTACCCCATCCTTCACTTATTAATAGTGTCGCTGTGATATCTAGAAAAAGCCCATTGACTTGTCAGTCTGCGTTATTATATTATTATTATTATTATTGTTTTTATAAGGCCAGTGAACTATATTTTTTATGACAATGACAACTTTTTTGTAACAACATCATTATAAGTAGCAATAAAAATAAATGAATTACCCCTATCTCCTCCTATCTTTATAAATTCATAATTAAACGTTATATTGTGAGCCATATGTCACTTTCATAGCAGGAAATCCGTAAAATGTACACCTAAAGCAGGCCTTATTATAGACAGAGACTGCCTATCTCGACCCATGTTTTCCCCTATCCTTTGCGATTTATTACAAAGCTTACCCTTACAAAGTGTGCGCAGATCAAGTGCTTCGCTCATAAATAAGTTCACAGTTTGCCGAAAAACCGAACAACCGAACACCTACAAGCCACTTCTCTATATATATATCTTTGATATGAATCCACGGTTGCGGTTAAGTGCATGTGGGATGAAACTCATATTTGCTTAAATGGCCTCATAACTAAGGGTTGTTACCCCTTTGATATGAAGAATATAAGTCTGATATTTCGAAAAGACACTTACGGGTATAAAGATAACTATTGGGTGTGGTTTGGAGGCTAAAAATGCCTTTTGTGAACATGAGATTGAATTGCAGAATGCTACAGAAATGTAGTGACTTGCTTCGCGACAAAATCAATTTATGGGAACAAAAGTTCAATGATCTTGTAATCTCCAAAAATGTCTACGCACACAATATCATGCGATATAACCCTATTGAGGTTTTAGCTTTGACATTATTTTTTGTAGCATTGGCTTACTCCGATAAACCACGAACTCTCGATAACCTTATTCATCAAGACTATTCAGATCATTTGATGAATAAGGCATGAACTAGTATTTAAAATAAAAGAAAGTTCATGTAAATAAAAAAACACTTATTTGCTTGCCCTATATATCGCTGGTGATAGTTAACAAAAGATTAACTTACTTCGGAGATAGGTTTACACTTTAGGATAAGAATGTTTAACAATATTATCAGGCATTTTGCAACACTCTGGAGTCCCGAAAAATATAGAGCAAAAATGTGCAAAGCAAAACGGACTCTCGTGGCTTTAACTTAATGCATGTCAGAGCCTTTCGAAAGCAGATCGAAAGATCGTAGATTAATTCATACTTTTACTTGTTGTTGTAGTGAAAGTGAGGATACAAAGCCGAAAACTCACTTATAGTGAGTAGGCAAAATCTCGAAGACTATTTGTAAGGTGAAATGTACACAACACCCAAAAGGACTTGAGATAGAACTATCTTTTATTATATAGATCGATTCAAACCCACCATCTGAATCGACTTAAGCTTGTCGATTCGTTTTGTTTTTTTGCGTTCAATTGGTGAAATTTGTTACACCGATGCTTTTGGACGAACACCACTAAAAAAGGCCCGAATCGCATCAGTTCCCATATAACGAGTCACTTTGAACAGTCTTTACATGAATACCTGTAGGTTGGTGCTATTACTTTTTTTAAAATAACTAATCACTCAGACGGCGTAGCCTATAAGAGCAACAAGGTGATGATAAGAAAAAAGTAGAGAAAATGTTCGGAAGCATTAAGTGCTATGCCTCAGTCAGGAGACTGAGTACTCAGCTACAAACAAGTATAGCTAAAGCGCATTGAGCGTTGAAACCGTGAACGCCGACTTGGCAATCGCCACTACTATCTACTCGGCTATGCGACTGCGAAACTTTGTGAATTTTGAAGGGTCGTCCCCAGCTTTCGGCTCGTGTCTATGCGATCATTTGTTGTGCATATAATCAAAGACAAACCATCAAATCTTCAGGTGCCTATTGAATGAATGTTGCTTGGATTTCCAAACTTGCGAAATTTTGGCCTAAAAAAAACTGAAACAGATTCATATCTCAATTTAAAGCATGGAGAAGCTAAATAGAGTTGTCCCTTGGCCTGTAGGAGTAGAGGAAAAAGGTGAAGTTCTTACCAAGACAATTAAATCTTGTATGTCTTCAAATCGTAAAAATCAATCCAGATCGACGCGTTGATGTGAACTGCATTTTGAACCTAGACTTAAATACTTTTCACTTTTTAATATTCATCTAAATATAGTATCTAGCGCATGTTTTGATGTGTCACTGAAACGCCAAAACAAGTCCATTGTCATGATCGGTTAACTTTGAATTTTTATTAAATTTAATTAATATACGAAAATTATGATATAAAATATAGGTAAATATAAGCCAATGACGTCGATACAGTCAGCTACTATATGTTTCAAACGTATTGCAAAGCGTAGACACACCTACATATCAATGTATGTAAATTTATTTTATATAAATAAACATGAATGAACATATTCACATATACATATTTATGTATGCGAAAAGTTAATCTTTGTGCGTAAAGAGGAATAAAAGCCTTCGTTTCTTTTATTTATTTATTTATTTTTCTTCTTATTCTTATTTTTTTGTTTTTTTTTTGTGTTGTGTTCTTTTTTTTTATATATCAGTAAAGACTTTGCATTAAATTATAACGAAATTGAGATCAATGCAGTCTCTTTAGTAATAGAAAATGATCGCGCACACACGAACATATAGAACTTGATATATGTGTTTGTTTATATATGTGTATTATATTATGTGCAGCGCACATATCTGGAAGCATAAAATATATTATATCTACATACATACATATATATGAACTTTCAAATATACACACACGTACGCACACACATACACTTACTGAAAAGTCTGCAGCATATATATATATATATATATATAT
>CCAG010009975.1:0-59119 GCA_001077435.1 Glossina morsitans morsitans
TATATATATATACATATATATGTGTATGTATGTATATGTATGTATGTAAGTATGTATGTATATAGTTGTGTTGCTGCTTACACTCGCATACACTCAATCTAAATACAATCGTGAACGATGGTTGTTAGACACGTAGATGAGTTAGTCGTACTTACTTCATTCCAATATATCCATGAGAAGAAAAGAAAACGACACAAAAAAATGATTTATTAAGGTACCGAAGTAGGTACCGCAGGTAGATATGATGTCTCTTAAGAGAAACAATCATTTGCGATAAACGCGAATAAATATTTATAAGTCTAAGATATCTAAGCCGCACTTACAGGCATTTATTTATGCGAATGGCTTTTTGTGTACGCCTTCAAGTGTTAGTTAGTTTTCGCTCAATTTTCAAATAAACCGCACAATCGTTTTTTCTTTTCAAATCTTCCATGCGTTAACCATCGTTTCAATTCAGTTTTTGCATTCTTGTAATTCTACTCATTATTAGATAAATAATTGAAATTTTCGAAAACAAACAAAATATTCAACAAAAAAATCTTTTTTTTTTAGCCTTAAAGCGGCTAAATTAAGTAACACTTGTACAATATATTCAGAATAATTGTTTTACACACACGTTGCTTAACATATTCACATATATACATATGTATATGTGAGTGTGTGTGTGTGTGTGTGTGTAATAACATAGATAGTCACTCACACTCGCATACACACCCGCACGCACGCACACACACGGACACGTTTATTGAAATTCAGAAAAAAAAGAGCCGGGAACCGAGCGCGATCTTAATAACACGTCTTACACATGTGACTAACAGCTGTAGACTGTAGACGACGACTAAATGTAGACTGAGAGTTAAAACACCAAACAATCTTTTGTTGTTACTTGCACGTAGCTATAGCACACCATGCAAAACAGCCAGCAAGCAGCAGGCTATCTACATAGCATAGATATAAAATTGTGTTAGTGTGTGTGTGTGTGTGTGTTTATGCATTCATATATATATGTAGATATGTACGTACGATTAGAGAGACAATGCACTGGGAAAAATTTGCAAATTTATTGAGAATTATAAATGAATTTAATTAAATTAATTTATCTCTGACAGCAAATGTGAAAGAAAGTTTTATTATAAGCGGAAAAAAGCGAAGAAGAAAATAAACCTTTACGCGGCTATTACTGAATAAGAATAAGAATAACTGGAATTTTTTTTTCTCATTTCATTTGATTCTTGACCGATGTAAAGGACAAAACGTCCTTAACCTCTGTAGTTGGCTTTTTAAAAGAATGCAAAAACTCTCCGGTAATATCGAGTTAATAAGAAAAAAAAAAAAAAGAAAAGTAGATCCTCTCTCAATGCCAGACACCTGCCAACCTGTTCTGCAATGAGAGAAATTTAATTGAAGTCATTCTTCGTTATAACTTTCCTTACGTTCTATCCAGTTATTCTTGCTATTGCCTTTCATTGCTTATAAAATTGTCTAGAGAAGAAGAAGAAGACGAATAAAGAACAGAAAACCTGTTGCAATAGAACTTAAGGCTAATAACGGAAATCGAGAACTATTTTTAAACCGATGTTCGTTATATTTCAAAATTCACAGAGTGAGTCATATGCCACGAACGAGATGCAAGATCTCGAGAGAAGGAACACCGAAAACAAAAGGTTTCACTGCTTCCAGCAACACAGAAACATTTCCAATTGCGCGGAAACTGAAAATTATTTAAAGACGTTTTGAAAATTCGATATCAGTTATTTTAATACAAAGAAAGTACTGGCGTCACTTTCGTGAACGAGTTCCGCCCTTTGCATCAATGTTTAATCGTTTAATTAAAAGTTTCAATAATCGGATTGGGAAAAACATAAGCTGCAGCAATGGAACTCAGCCAACGACAGTTCCAGAAATATTCGCTAGAAAACGGATTAGACGAGAGCGACATTGCTTTCAATATAAGAAAATGTTTTGCACATGTGCTCCTATAGGATTCAATAAACAAATTATACATCTGCTGTCATCCGCGGTAACGCAAATTCTATTGAAGCATGTACCCACTCTCATGGTTCTGTAAATAAAAAATTACTGTTTTCTAAAACACGGTAAAGCAATTGCTGGCAGATTTTTAAAATACATTTCAATAGTTTTCGTTCCCTGCACCCTTTTTAAATATTCCATGTCTCACTTACTAAAAAGAACACAATAGCGATCAACGCATATTTCGCCTGCATTTACTACAGTGATATATATCTTGTCTTGTCTTCTAACTCTCATTGCAATTTCCGTTAATGCAACTTCGACCTGAAATGAAACTTTAAAGCTTGCATTTAAGGACCATAGGCTGCTGCGGAATAAAACAAAACAAATAAAAACACTGTAGTGGGCCACGGCATCCTGTTAAATACCCTACATCAACTAGGTCTACTCTTCTTTATATAATGACTTTTCAAAAGTGTTTGTCCTTAGGCCATAACAGGTCTCAAAAATTGCGAGCTGCATCTTGAACACAAAAAAAAACACGGCGGACAGACAAGTTTAAACCAGAAAGTGATTTTGCTTGGATCGATATAATAAAAGATGGGTCCATCTCAAGACCTTCTGGATGTTGCATATATCCGCATTAATTTCATATAGCCTTGTATCACAGGTGGTGAAGGCTATAAAAAGAATGGAATTGTTCACGTCACCCGGGCCATCTATCTGTCTACCCTTTATGTTTGAAAATCTTACTAAAATGAAGTGGAAAATTGAAACCTGAAACCCGACAGATACGTTTCTAACTTAGATGCATGAATCAGTTTTAATTAGAGCACGATTTTTTAGTCTAGTACTTATTTTCATCCGTCCGTCATCGATTATTCGAACTCTCACTGATAAGTAAATTGATCTCAAATTCTAAAACTTGTCCACAAATGCGCTCAGTTCACATACATGAGCTAGTCTTGATTACCGTAAGATCCTTCCTTCATTCAAATCCAAGTGTCCATCCGCTCGCCTATGATTTCTAAAAGTCTCTTCAACAATAATCATAAAAAATTAAAATCTCAGACTTGCTTAGATATTTTTAATCCCCACCAATGCTTTGTAATGTGCGTGTTTCTTTTACTTACCATCAATGTTACAGGTTAATCTTTAACAGTCCGGACGTATTTCAATACTACCTGACAAGGGATCAAAACTATTTTCGTATTTATCTATATAAATACATATAGAACTTTATATATATGCATATGTATATATATGTACGATTCAATTCGTAAAAATGAAGAATAGAAAAAAGTGTTACAAAATTATTTATTCATATTTTTTACGGCTTGTGCTTAGTTGCGACGGAATACGATTTTCTTACTTATTTAACTTTTAATTGCTTTTTTAAAAAGTGTTTTAACTAAATATTTATTACTTTAGATTATTAGGATCTAAATTGGCTTCTGAAATAAATTATTTACTGCTTAACGGGTAGAAAAGTTTTGTCATTTAATGTTTTGAATACTTATTAGTGGAGAAATTTATTTATTTACTTTGTTCTATATATATATATATATATATATATAGTTAAGAGTCAGTCAGATGTTTTAGCAAAAAAATCTTGAAAAATTCAAGAAGTGAGTTTAATCGATTTGGCAAATGACACACTCATATAATAGGACGTATGTGTGTATACATATATAATAAAAAAAAAACACTGAACCTTGTAAGTAAGCCTATAAGTTTCCACTACCGCTTACAAGCCTCCACAGATTAATTGTTAAAAATTTGCGTAAGAAAAATCTAAAAGAAAAATTTCAATATATTTTTCTCAAGCATCTGGAATCTGTTCTAAACCTTCCAAGTATTTGGAAAGATTCAAACAAAACGCTTATAAGCAAAACGTGCTCACTTTAAAACTTGAAAAATTTTATTTTTATTTGGCAGTGCAGTTTGTGCAGATGTATGCAACATCCGGAAAAACTTGGGACAGATCAACATTTTATTGCTCCAATTGATCTAGAATCACTTTCTGAATCCACCATCTAAGCTTGTCTGTCCATTTTTCCTTCTTTTCTTGCGGTCAATCGAGACGCCACACTTTTTTACATATTTTGTTGAAATGTTGTACAAATCGATCTATTGTTTCGACCATGTCGCATATGAGATCCTATTTGGGGAAGTCGTCGTATGAATAACTGTAGGATGGCCCACTATATAGAGTTTTTGTTTATTTACATTGACGAAGTAGTAATGAAATAATTAATATCTGTAATTATAGTCTTCAAAATATCCATACATCAGGGGAGACGCCCTATTGTCATTGCACACTCGCTATATTCAATTTCTTTTCTCATATCTATTTATTAAAATTCATCGTTTAACCATGAAAGCGTACAGGGGTGTATTTTGAATTCTTTCGAACTCTTGATATTTTTCTATATAAAAGGTCACTTCTAATTATGCCAAAAATGTACTGACGTCGCTTTGATGCATGTTATAAGGAATCTGTTTGCGAGTGAACGTATTGGAAAAAGAAAAGGTAATAACTGCCTAAGAAGTGATAAAAATAAAAGAAAGGTTATCTTCAGAATAACTGAAACACCAAAAATTTTCAAGTTGCGGAAATCTGGCACTAACCTAAACTAATCTCTAACGTAGTTCGTAGCTTACGTCAAAACTTATTAGAAACTGTGTTAAAGCGCCTACTTTTCTTCCACCGTTCGCAGCCTAAGTGTAAGCTATGCAAAATTCTTCAAAGCGTACACTCATTTTACTTTCCAAAGCATTTTAAATGAAAACAAAAACAATGCGTTACGGAACTAGTTACCTTTTTTTTGAATAGGAAAGCATAGTACCATAATTTCTTATAACAATTTTTGGCAAATTAGTTTATAAATTTTATTCGCGATTTCATCTTTGCCAGAAAATTTAGCATAAAATGATAAAATAAAGGTTCAAACACCGAAAAAGGAAGAGCTAGAAATTGCCGGCAGATTTGGATTCCGAACTGATCTTTATTGCTTTTGATGCTTTTCTAAGTTATTTATATCAAAGCAGCATCGAAATTCATCTCTTCTTCCCCTTTTAAACGGTAATTATGCTTGAATATCTACAATGATACATACACACATGCATACATAAATTGCGCCCACGATATACTCAAATTTAATGTTATGATTATAATTCTTACCTTAGATGAAGCTTTCCTTTTGTGAATCGATGCTAATCACTCTATGATTCTGTGACACTAAGACACTAAGACACTAAGACATCACTTTCCCACTCGTACATATAGCAAACTAACTTCTAATTTCTTCAACGGAGAGCTTTTGCGTCGTCTTCGCTTTTTCATCGTTGTATTTGTTGATCACAGGCATTTTTCAAGCAATTAAAACATTTCGGATTTGCAACAATAAACTCTCTTTTCACCTTATATCGAGTCTATGTCGATTTCAACAGATACGTCAGCCTGGCCTGCTAGAGAAATTCAATTACGTTATTTGATTACTGAGAGAATCACTCTAGCTACACAAAACTATATTCATAATTGAGGGAAATATTCATTTTGTCAAAACACATGCCACGCCTAGAAGAAAAGTTCAGAGACGCTTCAGTGTATGTATACACTTGATCACTAGTAAACTCTGAATCGATTAAGTTTGTCCGCCTGTCTGGCTGTGCTAAAAATCCTCCTTGCTGCAAAAATGAAGATATCACCTTCAAATTTAGCAAAAACGTTGGAAGTTCTTGTTGTGTGCAGGATGCTGCCGAAAATAGGCCAAATTGATCAAGGGGTATACGTACAGTGCAGCAAAAATGAGAAAACTTCTGCTCTCCAGACCTTTTCTCCAGGCTCATTACTCATAAAAGACTCAAGATTCGGAAAAAATCAACCATGCCTGCTTATTATATAGAATATCGATATTTCGCTTTTTCTCCTTTTTAAGTTTTCTTTCATAGATAAATTTGGCATTATAAAAAATTAACTCGCAGCCGTATGTAATTTTAAGTAAACTTCAAAATAGCCCGCGAAGTGGAAGGCAAGATTTATTTCGTGTGAAGCGCAAAAACCCTTGTTTTAAATTAACAACGTAAAGTAATTATAAGACAATTATTTGCGCGATCCAAATAATTGTTATCCGTGTTCCGCATTATGGTGAGCCTTCAAGTTTCAAATTCCGTAACACAGACGAAAACCATTGTTTTTCTACTAAATTAACATTTATTAATTTAACCTAATGCTGAGAAGGGTTATTACAGAGAGCTACAAAAAATTAATATATATATATATATATATATAAATATATATTTATTTTTTTTTCAATAATTTAAAATTCTCTCCATCGCGACAATCAATATAAAGAGAAGCATGCAAAACCGATTAGTTTTCACCTAACTAAAGCTGGAAAAATCTCATTAATTTTAAAACTGGTGTACGGGTGTACTGGCTTAAATATTTGACATCAAAATAGTGCGAATACACAAATGTTTGAAAAAAGAATAGAAAAACAATTATTTTTCGCCCTTTAAGCTCCAAGAAGGCCATTTCCAATTCATCTGATTCGAGATTAATTGTATTCTTACGAAAAGAACGTACGTACAAAGCCCTTAATTGTTGTGCGGCAAACCGGACATTGCTCGACGCCGGGAGCGCATTGGACACAGGTCACTGTAATCAATTAATGAAATGGGATTTTAAATGTTTGTTCTTTCTTTTCTCAAATATTATTTTGCTTAATCACTTACCTAAATGTCCGCATGGTAAGTATACAACACCAACTTCTTCATCCAAACATACCTTACAGAGACGAGCGTCTTTCAACTTGCGATTCTCTTCTTCGAGAGTTAACCGACTTGGAGATGATCTGCCAGCGGTCAAAACATCTTTATTGTCGGCTGAAGATTTGTCTTGGAATTTATCGCAAGATTTTAAACTAGATTTTTCATCACCAGAAATCACAACATCCCTTGATGGAGTTTCCAAACGGTAAGTTGATTCCCTTTGAAGTCTATCATTGCCTCTAACAACTGATACACTAGCTGCTATATCACCATTCACCATCATAGTTCTGCTGCTGTTACTTAGAATACCAGTACAATCGCTCCCAAGCGCTGGAATTGCGTATTCAATCGGATCTTCGCTATCTCGGTCATCAAATACCGCCTTTATTAAATCTTCAACCGTAGCGTACGGATAACCCGTTACAGACAGTTGTCGCTGTGTCCTACTTCGTATAGCACCAGCATCTATGCCCATTTCTAAAGCTTGCCTTACTGGCCCTGTTGCCATTGCTTCTTCTATCGTCATCGGAACAGATGACATTTGATTTTCCCGTTCAATTGATTGTTTCATTAAATCTTGAACTTGCTGTATATAGGTGTTTCCCTTTACTAAACGTACAAATGGACATTGTGGATACCTAAAATTAAACAATTAGTGCTGTGAAGTATTCGTTCAAATTATATTTCAATGTCCAATGTCTTCTCTATTTCAAAAATAGGGATAAAAATAGGAAAATGTTAGGTATTTAAGGGTTAGCCCTGATCCATTGTAAAGTTTTCATTTTGTTGTGCATTGTACACGCATTCGTGACAGATTTCTTAAGTATTTTGCATTTTGTTTTGAAATGCACTTAAAACGTAATAAAAATATACATAACGAGGTTATACTTAACCGTTCCCTAGGGAATTAATATTTCTTCTACGAAGTTAACGTGTTAAACGTAATAAAAGAAAAAAACCTACCACTTGGCGTGTTCGAACCAGGGATCATCTTCTTTTTCCCATGACCGTAAACCCATATTGCAATGGAAACAACGCACTTGGTCATCAACTTCTTGGTAGTATAAACCGGCTTCAGCTAAAGCGACGGGCTTCTGAATGTCTGGTATTGGCCAATTAGAGTACGTACGCAGTCTAGCGTCCAGTGAAGAATACTTCGAATTTTTAGGCGGAGATATCTGTTGAATTCCTAAATCCCTTATACCATCGCTCGCCATTTCAATGAGTGGTCCCAGCTGAACACGAGGGCAATCTGGGAAAAAACGGCGATGCTCTTCAAAGGCGTTATCTTGCTTTTCCCATTGCGCTATAACGCCTTTACACCATACACATTTCACTTCATCTGATCTGTTGAGATAGAAAAAACCAGCTTTAGCTAACGATACGGGCGATATGTTTGGATTCTGCAAGTGAAAAAAAAATTGTGAACAATTAGTGTCAACTGTTATGCCTGTAAAGATAATGATTCTTAAATACCAAGCATATGTTTTATTACAAAAAAAAAAGAAATCTTCCGATCTTCGCCAATAAAACCTTCCCAATGTGCTTGCATCTACAAGTGATTGTTTGAAGAATTTAGCCGAGGAACGTACATGTGCAAGAAAGTAAAAATACTTTTAATGTGAGCGTAATTGTTGATGAAACGACAAAGAACTATTTTTCATGCCTAGCATACAGAAGAAAGCTTCGATTCTATCTAATTTTTTGCAATCGCGCAAATGTCATTAAAAAACAGATTAAAACAAATCATCTAACTACGAATTTAATGATGATTAACTTGATATGTATTTTTATAGTTTGCGGTGTTAATCATTTCTTTCTAAAAGCTTTGGTATTTCCCTTACTTTTTCCGAGAAGCTGGACTGTGAGAAGAATTTGATCGTATATTTCTGAATTGAATTAATCAATAAAATCCTTACTATTAGTTTTGAATGAATGGCATATATATATACGCATATATATACATATATATATACGAATAGTATTCGTTTCCTCAATTTCAGTAAACACAAATGCTTGGTAGAGTAAGAGCAAAACATACTGGCCAATTTTTGAATGTAGCCAAACGATTTGATTCAATCATAAGATCTGGAAGATTTCGCTGATCCGAAGATTGATTAATTACGCCTGACGATGATAAGGGCTGTGAACTATCTCCATCTGTTGGTAACTGCATGGATACATTACCACAACATGATCGATTCGTTATAAATTCACACTGAGGACTAACAGTACGATGTCGCCTTTCTACTACGTCACCGTACTCCCAATTACTTATTCTGCAGTGACACCAATTACACTCAGCCTCTAAAAAGGGTCCACTAGCATAAAAGCCACATTCGGCCAATTGTCGAGGATTTACTGGTGTATTTGCTGGCCATGAAACAAATGACCGCAAACGTGCTTCCTCGACATTCATACTCGCTTTCCCAGCACTTAAATTGCGTTCTCTCTGCTTCAACTTTTTTGTATATGTAACTAATCTCTTTTTCTGTATATTCTTTTCCACTACGTAATTCTTGTAAAATAAATCAAACAAATCTTAAATGTGAATAGATTGGTAGCCTTTTTAATTCTGTTTTTGTTTGTTTTACTTATATGAAAAAGGCTATTGACTAGAAAAAAAAAACTTTTTAGGTGATGAATATATGATTCGTCTTATATATTATGTGAAAAATTATTTGTATGTATGTAAGCAATGCTTCCTCTTATTTCATGCAAGATTTAATCAGTCAGCGTTGACATATATAATATGCAGTGATACCGAAATATAATGACTTCAGTACCTTTGCACAAAATCGTATCGGAATTCTTATGTTTGCCCTGAAAATACATGCAAAAATGCATAAAATAAAATATAAATAAATGTAAGAGCAACGTGCCAGCACGAAAGTTTGCTTGTAAAATTAAAGCTGAATGGAAAATGGAAATTATTATGTACATAGAAAAAGCCGAATACGAATAACATCATGGCCTTTATACAAAATTTATTTGTAATGTCAACCCGTAGATTTGAATTATTCGCCGAGCGCCGTTTGTATAAAATTACAAAATAGATCTCAAGAAACACACTACAGGATCTTTTCTTTATCGGGCTCAGGTCAGTTGTTACTTATTTACATTCATTAAGCCTCACAGTCTAAATTTTCTATTTTCGCATAAGGAAAATTCTTAAAATCAATCGTTTTAATAGTTTTTATGAAATTTCTCAATCACTTTATGAACCATACGGTGCGACATCCATATTAAGACGAAGCATGCGTCGCAGGCCCCCAATAACGCCAAGCAATTTTAAAGAAAAAATTTTGTTTTGATTTGCGAAAACAGATAACGGTAGTGTGTTCGTCATATATTATAGCGATGCAATGTGGAGGACTCGATATGTTATTAAAATCCTCAATCCCCGTATTCCTTAGGAAATTGTTTTCGTGCGCGCATATGAAATGTCATTTTTAAATTGTAAAAGGAAAGGTTCTGCACACTCTCACCGTAAGTTTAATATCTGAGATGCTATAACCTGCACGCGAGTATTTAAATTCACTTCGGCTACGACATGAGAAGCTTGTGGACTTACACTTGTCTTGTTGAAATTTTCCATGGTCGTTCATTTATGCATGTTCAAACGATATTGCAACGACTCCTTCAAAACCATGAATTTGAAAAATCCATTATTCTCCAGTATTTTCTCTTTTTAAGAGTACGCCGCAATTCTTTTTGAGTAAATGTTCATTTGTTGTTACATCAGCAAATAAATAGATTAAAAAATGAAATAAGTTCACTTTTTCCTTCTAACATGACTACTATAAAATCTCACTAATAATTCGCGGTGAGCATATTCGCTTTTTGCTTTGTATAGATCATTCAGCAAGCTGCCCCGCCATGCTTTCATTTTTAAACTCGTTTCTTAAATCTGTATTTTATTCAATTAAAAAGCATTACTTTTCATAAATTAATTAATTAATTTTTTAAAATTGGTTTTTTTTTATTTTTTATTTTTACTAAGTCTTCCTTATTTTTCTTTATTAAGTAAGTATTATGGCAAGCAAAGCGAGCGCGAATTTTCATTGTGCCGACTGCCTCAATTTAATTTCCAGGACTGACAATCGAACGTCGTCTCTTCTCTCTGCTTCCTATGTTGAGCTGGATGTAAATATTTGCAATCAAATCATATTTTGGCATTTCTTGACATTTATTTGGCACGATGAACGATTTTAGATATACTACATAGAGTGTTGACGTAGCAGTTACAGCGGTAAAAAGAAGAACAAGCACAATCAAACACATATATTATCATATCTTCACCTTAACGCTGCACAATTTGTCCTTTAAAAGTAGTAGGAGCTGGTCACCTTGCTAAATTACAGTCAAAACAATATGTTTTTTCTTTGAGAAATTGGAAAACTCTAGGATTTAATGAAGTTGGCAACGTAAAGGTGACGGCCGTTTCTTCGTTGAAATTTGTTGTAAGTGGAAAGCGAGGAGTGCATTCTTCTTCGAATTTATTAAAGTTAAAAGAGGGGAATGTTTTCTTTGAAATTCTTCACAATAGAAATGAAATTAAGTTATGTAGCCTTATAAATATAGTTTACGACATGGATGTCTTTGAAAATATGAAGCGGCAAATGGAATCAACGAATCAAGTACTTTGTTATCTATTGTTAATTACATTAATCGCCTGAACTTGACGTGCCTTTTGTCCATAAGATAACAAACAAAAATTACTTACTTGCCCTAGCGTTAGCTCCAAGCCAAGCATTAGAGATTAAAACACATATGTGTTTATTTCGAATGTTGAGCTCTATGCCTTCGAATTGTTATATTTAAGCAATAGATGGTGTAGCAAGGGGCGGTGTATCGACGATTCGCGACCACTAAGTAATTGATAAATAAGAAGATATTAATCTTTTTCAGATTATCAGTGTGGATAACAATGCATGTGAACTGCATATAGGTTCCATGTTTCCTGGGAAACTTCCAAATAACATAAATTCTATAGTTCCTATAGTTCGGTGCAACTCCCACGGTTTTTTTCCTATACTACAGGTGGTCTTTCTCATTTCTATTTCAGGTTGACGCAAATCTCACGGTTTTTTCGTTGACGGGAATAATCTCATGAATTGAAGTTTTTTGTTGTTGCGAAAAATTAGAGTTCGATTCTTAGAGTTTGAGAAATTAAGGTTTGATTCCGTTAAATTGTGAGAAATTAAGGTTCGATTCCTTCAGAATGCTGGATCGAAAATCTATATTATTAAGAGGTTTTATTTCTCTGGAGATATTATCTTATTATATAATTATATTATTCGTATTTTTCTAGCTATGGGGCACAATGTGCCTCGGGCGTCACTTACAAACGCTTACAACTGGTGTCCATAAATTTAATTGATTAGATTTCGTCCAGCTACCGTACACTGAAGAAAATATGCCACTGCTATGGAAATGTCAGCATGGTAATGACCCGAAACATTAGTTCAATTTGGTGAAAGTATTGCTCCTGGATTATACCTTGGATATCATTGAATGAACAAATCACTGCCCGGTCTCAATCCTGTTGAGAATGTTTGGAGAGGACTAAAGCATGTCTCCTGTACTAGTAGAAAAAATTGTAGCAAAATGAAAAAAAATGTTATGTAATATTCCATAGATGTTTGTGATAATTAATTTCATCCGAGCCCACAAAAAATGAAATTATTAATAAATCAATAGTGGTTACACCGACTACTGATTGTTTGAATTGAACTCTATAAAAATTATTACTTTTGACTTATTTTTAAGCTACTTTTTATATATAAAAAATAGTCTTCCCAACACAATTAAAAAGTATTTTTTTATGCGGTGAATGGAGACCGCATGAAAGCACAAAGACAGGTTTAAGTATACACCTAGTTCGCTGTCCACTTGGGAATGTAATCTTTTATAAATTTCGCATTCCAGTATAATGTTTTTCTGACATGTTAATTTTTTTAGTTATTTTTAAATATTAGATTTTAGTTTCGAATTTTCAAGATAAGACTTACGTTTTATATTTGCTTGTGATAAAGGTATTTTTTGTTCAAAACCTTTAATCTCTTTATGGGAATTATTATTCTTACGACTTCCAATCATATCTACAAACACTTAAAAATCGTAAAGGTGGTAACACTTTAAGATTATAATATTAAGTGAAAAACTGATTGTAAATTTTCGCAAAAATAAACAAATTTAAGAAATATTCTTGTGTGTGTGGTTTGAAAAATATATTTTTAAAGTAGTTCATTCCAATGGTCATAAAAATTATGATTGAATTATATCGGAATTTCGACATGAGAAGTACAAATTTTCCCAATTGAATGCAAACGCAAGAAAAAGTGAATTTTATACATATAAATATTTCAATGAACAACTATAGCAAAAATGCCTGTGGAATATAAATGAAATGACAATTTCTAATGCATATGTTAAATGTAAGTTTATGGATCGAAGAAAAATCTTTTTTCAAATGCAATAAGAAATTTGCATTTTTTCTAAATGAAATTCTACGCCCTTAAACTTTTAGCTCATCGTCATTGCTTTGCACTGCTCCATCCCCGACTTTTTCAAACCATCATATATATATATATATATATATATATTTGTCTCATTCCGATCAATTTATACAACGTCTGTTAAGATATTGGTGGTCTTTTTCTCTTGCGCAGATGACTAACCGCCATTTTCAATTAATATCTGCAGTGTTTTGTGCAAAGTGTTTGCTATTGTGTGGTGCATTTCTCGTTTTCCATCCATCATAATTCCTACATCAAATGCGAAAAATCAATAAGATATTTCCGATTCAAATAAAATTAATCTACAATTCTATGTCACGTTATTTTCAAACGGATATATGTTAATATCGAATGCAATAACATTTTTTTGCATTTCTTTTATTTTTTTTTTTCTTTCGTTTTTTTTATGTAATCAAAGGCAAGAAATTCGCACTTGCAAGGTTGGCAGAAAACGAGTGTTTACATTAAAACAGCTTTCGTTTTACTATTTAGCACGTAAACTATTGAAGAGCCTTACACGTTCGCATGTAAAATTAGTAATGGGGAACAGATGATTTCCTGATCACTGCTGTTTATTTGAAATTTGTTTGTGCTCATGTAAAGCCAATTGCTTAGTCTGCTTGTTGAAAAATGTGTAAAACGATTTGAGTGAAGGTGTATGCAACACAACCTTTCATGCAAAGCATTCGAAATATGTTGCGGAGTAGCTTGTTGAAATTTGCGTGACACAGCAATAGCCATTACAAGTACAATTACGTACATGCGGAATCAAGTTCAGTTCAGCATATTTGCTCTTTTATTTTTCTTTAATCTAAAAGAAATGAATACATTCATGCGTATATTACGTGAGTATATTGTACATATGTCTGTTCAAACATCCGTCGATGGATATAAAGATGTGCCCTTTCCAGTGAATGTGTGTATGTATATATACATTTATCAAGTGTGCGTATATGTGTGTCCATGTGTGCTATATTATCGATAGCTAATTGACTTAATTAGATTAAGTGAAAAAACCAAAAACTATTTCGGTTTTTGCAAATGTTTTCTTTTATTTATTTAATTTTTTTTTTTTTTGTGAGGAGTTTATGCAAAATGGAAGTTTGTGATAGAGACTAGTTCGACTTTTTTCCTTCTTTTTGTCGTTTCGTTACGCTAACTGCAGAAGTGTTTACATATTTTTTTTTCTCTTTACTTATAGATTTTTACCAAATATCCATCTGTTATATTCCATCTTAATATCTTTAACACACACGAATATATTGCATGTACGAAGAATGTCAAAATTTTTGTATGAACGATAAAAAAAGCCACAAACGCGGCATAGTGTGGCTCAACCTTAATTACATTGTTAAACTGTAAAAAAATTTAACACACAAAGATAAGAAAAATCGACGAAAAAATGTCATTCATTAATAACCTGAAGAAAGTCTTCCATTTGGGAGGTGGCGAAGCGAAAAAGAAACGCCATTGTAACAACATAAAAATGGACGCTGATCCCGCAGAAATTTGGGAAATTGTTGGCGAGCTAGGAGACGGCGCTTTCGGTAAGGTATACAAGGCCCAACATAGAGAGACCAAACAGTATGCAGCTGCTAAAATGTGCATTTTGGAGGCTGTCGCAGACTTAAGCGATCATATGGTAGAAATCGATATATTATCCGAAATCAAGCATCCCAATATAGTTGAGTTGTATGAAGCTTACTTTATAGACCTCAAATTGTGGGTGCGTTCACTTTTCTCGTCTTACCCAAAGCGTAGATTTTTCATTGTTTACTAATATCGGTCTCTTGTATACACTTTAGATGCTTATCGAATATTGCGATGGCGGTGCACTAGATAGTATCATGGTTGAATTGGAGAAACCTTTGAATGAACCCCAAATCGCCTACGTGTGCAAGCACATGACGGAAGGTCTTGATTTTTTGCACAAAAACAAAGTAATTCATCGTGATTTGAAAGCTGGCAATGTTTTATTAACGATGGATGGTGGAGTAAAACTAGGTAAGTTAATGTTTTCGTTTTCATTGCTTTAGTTTTTTTTCTCTTAATTTTCATTATTTGTAAAAGGATATTTTTTGGAAAATATTTTTTTACTTGGATTAATTTCTACTTAAATCCATTTGTATGTAGGATGTTTAGTTCTCGTGATTGTTAAGTGTCGGTTAGAAATGAACTTTCCGAAAGTTTTCCTAAGCAAGATATGTGTGGAGTTATGTCCTTGAATTTTAATGTACTTTCGGAAGATACTGATGAAAGCAGAATGTAAATCGAATTAGTTCCGTGGTAGCATTTGTTTTTAAAATTTGGTTTACCTTGAAATTGTGCCAGAATACAGCAGAGCGCTACGCCAAGTCGTCTAAACGATTAAAGTCACACATATCGTGTTAAAAAAATTGAAAAATAATATATTAAATAGTTCCTGGAAATTTATACAAGAATATCTGTTTTCTATCTTCTAACTAAAAACTAGGGTTAATGTATTTCCCTTAAGAACTTTAATAGTCGGCATTTATAGCAGAAAGTCTTCGAGAACTCAACTAACTTTGTTAGTTCGATAGCAAGGTTCAGAAAATTAGTCCGAAGTAACTCAATTTCATGAATTCAGAAACCAAAACTTCTAGTTTTATGTGTATGTATGTGTTCTCATTTAGAGTAGTTGACTATTGTAAAAGGTTTTCTTATAATAAATTATTTTATATGCGCATCAAAAGTGATAGAATGTGTGAAAGCACTAAACTAACGTAAAAATTGAAATAGAAATCTGGATTTTGAGTGCATTGGTCTTGAGCGTATCTGTTTTTCTAGTATTCAAATAAATATCTTTCGAAAATCAAAACAAATAAAGACAAGTAAGAAAATTATCTTCGGCCATGAACGAATTTTTTATACCGATTACTCTTATTCGTCGTATATCGTCGTGACGTTCGCAACATTTACTTTAGAGTAAACACCCTTAGACCTTTTATTTGATATCCAGTTGATTATACTGCTAAGAAAAAAAGAATTTCCCCCTTTGTGGTAGTGTCCACCATATTTATTTTCGAATTAATAGGTTTCTAGAGAGATGAATAATTTCTTTTTTACCTTATTAGTAATAAATAGAAAACATTAGGAAAGTGAAAAAATTACTAATTTGACCATTTAGAATTTTGCGTAGGCGTGGCCCGAAGGACCGCCTACAGAATGTAAGCACAATACCAACCTGGACCAGAAAGATGTTTACCGTAGACGTTACCCAGACAGACAGACAGACAGGCCAAGATCAAGCACATATATACTTTATGGGGACTCTGAAGTTTCCTTCTAGATGTTGCGAAAGTTTTGACGAAGTGTATGCACTCCTCATCCTTGTGTGATGGATATGAAAAAGCGACAACATTTTAGTTATAGAAAATATTTAAAATTTAATTTTAAATTTGATATCCTTGATGAATTTGTAGGGTTACTTTTGAATGTAGGCACGAGAAGTCGCATGAGATCTCATAATAAAATGAAAAGTCCAAATATTTTCCTTATAACACATAGTAAACGGCCTGGAACTTGGAGCAGATCTAACACCGGTAAATGTACTTATTGGAGGATACAGAAATTTCGACCAGGACGATTTTATCCTGTATAGATCCGCATGAAAACGAATCGTCCGGATAACTTGTCCCACGCCATGCTCTACTTTAAAAATGACGCGATGCGTACTCCTTGGCAGTATTTCCTTTGATGGCCTCATGAGTTACTCCATGCCTGCGATATGAAAAATGTAAATAAATTTTCGCGCAATTATTTTTTCTTTCAGGGCCTATTATGTGTAATATGGTTCCCTGTTGAGTAGAGTTAATGTCTTAACTTGTTTCGAGAGCCCAAAAGAATAATTAAAGCTTTACAAATGAATCGATTCTAGCTGATGAAGAACGTATGCAATGTATGGGGTTTCCTTATGTCACGAATATTTGGAAAATTTTAATGCACTTCTAATAAATACAAGAAGGATGTTCTCTCTATCTAGGAATCTAATATAAATATTTTACCTTGACATCATATCGATGATTATGTAATTTACAGAAAGCTGAACAATTTTTATATATCCTTCGTTAGCTAGACATACGAAATTTAATTAAGATGTACAAAAAGCTTATGTTATCTGCACAACTTGCTTGATGCAAATTATGCCCTGTTAATTAGTGCATTTTTTATATATTTTTATTTGCAGCGGACTTTGGGGTATCCGCTAAAAATAAACATACTCTACAAAAGCACGATACTTTTATTGGAACACCATATTGGATGGCTCCTGAGTTGGTGCTCTGTGAAACGTTTCGTGATAACCCCTACGATCATAAGGTAGACATTTGGTCTTTGGGCATAACGTTGATCGAACTAGCACAAATGGAACCTCCCAATAGTGAAATGTCCCCGATGAGAGTATTGTTAAAAATCCAAAAAAGCGATCCACCAAAACTAGATCAACCGTCAAAGTGGAGCAGAGAATTTAATGACTTTCTTAAAAATGCTTTAGTAAAGGTTTGTACATATGCAATTTTTTTACCCTCCATCATATAGGTACATCCTGAAATGCTTAGTGTGGAGTTGATGAACTGAAACAATATTTTCTTTTTTAGGATCCCCAACAGAGGCCAACTACGGATAACTTAATGCTACATACTTTTATAAATCGAGACATTGATTCGAAACCGGTAAAGGATCTCTTACTTGAATATAGAGCTGAAGTGGTAGAGGAAGTGGTGGACGACGAGACAGAGGTAATTAAATGGATTTTATTAACTTCATCTTTTGTTCAATTATTGCTTAGATGATGGCTTTTAAGAAACCCATATAAAATTATTTGTTATTGTATTCCTTAATTGTTTTTTTACACGCCGCTAATGTACTTGTTGTAAAACGCTTACCGCATTGCACACAAATTCTAAATTTGTTGATTTGTTAGAAGCTCAAACGACAAGTGAAACGACGGTCACTTTATCAGAGGGTTGGTAAGTCGTTCGGCTTCTGTAAAATTTGTATCAATTCGCTATACAAGCATTGCTGATTTTAATTCCTTGTTATCTATAAATTCTTATCCATAATACATTCCCGTTGTTTTTTTTTTTTTCGTTATAATTATTTGTTAATATACATTAAATTAAAGTGAAAGATAAGATGGCCTTTAAATATTTTCTGTATGATTTTCTTTTCTTTGTATTTCAAACATTAATCAATTATTTTACAGAAAAGCAGAAAATTCGGATTATTGTGAATATTATTTTAAACAGGAAGTGTCCCCAGGTCATATAATTGGTAGGGTGGCTCTTCAAATTTGATTTGCATTCTTTGAAGTTTGCATAATTCATGAATCGTTTTCCTTTCGAATCATCAACTGATCAGAATTTTATAGTTTGTCAAGATGATCCAACGAACAAACGGGTTGAATTCTAATTAATGGACTTAGGCGCTCTATAATATCGGGAGTTTGAGGTTTTCCAAACTTATCGACATTACATTTTATTCATAATGTTTTCTAGAAACATGGCAATGAAGACGACGGAATACCAAACCGGAAACCTCTTTACTATTACAAGGGATATCAGCAATGTTAGATGATCTCAAACTTACTTGGACAGAAAATCGTAATGTGCATATGTACCTAAAAGATTAAAGGGAATTAGCGCACAAAGGTTGCTTTCTGCCCACAGGAGTTACCTGATCGGTTAACCTCTTTTTTATCTATCGTAACTAGCTTGATTTGGGAGAAAGTCTCGAGGATGTCATTGTAATGTCTGACCTTAGGTTTTCCAAATTTAATAAATACTATAATAGTCCGTACAAAAGGCTTCTTTCGATCAACTTTGTTTTCCATACCGTCATCTGTTTTCCTTGTGATGGCCATTACCGAGTACCGACCATGTGCCGAACTTATTTCCGACTGAAAATAATCCTACTCGTAGGTTAAACGCCGTCTAAAATACCTAGCAAATTGAGCACGGAAACATACTCGTGTATACACCCAATATTCTTTTCACTTCTTGCACTTTTGTGATTTAAGAGGAGATGAAATGTGATGATGTGTATGCACCGATTCGTTGTTTTTTTTTTTTGAAGTTTTTTCACTTCTCAGGATAAATATGATAAGCGGAAATTGATACAAAACTAAACGGTAAGCTTCACCAAGTTGAACTGGGACAAAGAAACGAAGTGTATGTACTGTTTCATAGTCGGACTATATGAGCTGGGGGAAAAAAAAGGAATAGAAAGCACGGATGTGTTAAAGTTGGCTTAAAATAAGCTATGAAAATCGGTCAACCTCTTATGAAAAGACCCTACGATTACGCTACATTCGGATTATCTTAACGATGCGGATTAAGCTTGATTGTTAAGGAGAATGGAATAATAATATCAGAGAAGAGAGGACATATTTATGCCGAAAATCTCGCTGCATTATATATTTATCGTTTCCTCTCCTAGCAAAGCGTGCCCTTATGTTAAGAGTTAAGCAAGTCCTTTGACGACTTGAATTTATAGATAAAAAAATCAGGGAAAGATAAAGTTAAGTACGTTCATATAGACGTCTTTTTCTACAATTGAAAGATACTTTTCAGTTTTTTCTATGAGTTCGAAAAATATAACCTTAAGAGAGATAAAAAGTCTCGAATCAAAAGATTAGATTAGATAGCAAAAGTAATTTTACTTAGTCAACAATTCTTCGAGGATGACGGTAATTTCTTTTATAGTCTTTTGTGACTCATTTTTGCTTCTTCAATCTCAAACGAACTTTCTTGGTAGTGGATTTCTGAACGACGGATAAAATAAAAGTTTTTTTGTTGCAAAACGTACTGGAACCTAAAAAGAGCGTCAAGCAATGTTTTTCAATCCTCTGAAGGAGTGGGAATAAATATTGCAGTTTAATAAAATGCTTCAATGAGTTCGTTTCGTCGAAGCTTGTATAAGCGAAAAGGTTTAGTTTCCCTGTAGTAAGTAAGTACTAAAGAAGATTCCGTATCGGTGGTGCAATTTTCTCGGCAAAGGTTTAATGAATTCTTATCATTGAAACCCTCAATATTGATTATACATTTTAAAGAGATTTACCTAAAAATAAATATTAGAAGACAATATTAGCCCACAAGACTTTGGACTTTGGACTTTCTTCCAGCGGAAGCCATACAAAATTTTAGATACCATACGAACGATTATTACACATAATACAGCATTAAAAAACATTTTCATAATTTTATTTATATTTATCTTAAAAAAAATTAGTATCGAATTACTTGTGGCCTTCAGGAATTCATAAGTTACATTAAAGGAAAAAAAAGTAATAAGTGTTCGACGTTCTATTTACTGGAAATTTTTATTAAATTTAGAAGATTAAGACCGCTTACAGGTAAAATGCTTGAATGTAAATAAATCTCATAGACACTTTTTAATCGCCGTCGCTTTCAAATACTTTTCGATTCAGAAAAGAATTGAATGAAGAATTCATACTAAATATCCTCCTGGTCGCTTAGAAGAAAACAATATAACTGTCAGGCCTGGTGTGCCCTGGTGTGCTTTAGTAATATCGGCTGCCTTATATTTGGATTTAACCTTAACGGCTTATTTGTCAGCCGTTGGAACAATGATTTCGATTTGGAAGTGAAGTCAAGTTTCTCTTAAAGATTATCTCTTGTTATTGTGAATGCCGTTAGCCAACCTCTTTCTATTGTAAAGAATTTAAAGGCGGTTTGAATAGAGTTTTCTTTGAAATTTTAAACCAAAACATGAAAAAATGATTTGCACAAGAAAAGCGTTAATTGTTGTTTTTATTATTCTCTACAATAAACTAGATAACGCAATTTAAGAAAGTGTGGAATGGAAAGTGTGGACTTAACGATACACAGAAATGTTATCGCTACACTTTATCTTAACAATGTTGAACAGCACATTTAGTGGGATCTTAGCTGCATTGTCTTAACAGTACCAACTTGACGTTTCTTGTCCAAGAGAAATATCAAAAGCTAGTGACAAGTACCGTCAGTCAGTAGTTTTATCAAATGAAATGCTCACCAAAATGGCAAACTACAAAAGACACAGGCGAACAAGACCGAGGATAAGAGATCGAACTTTGTAGACGCTATCACTTGGTACTTAGTACATTGATGCAGTTTAGTGTTTAATAATACCATACCATAGCATAGGAATATTTAAGATTTCTTGGAAGTTATATCCAAGTTATATGTTTAGTCTATGTGCTTTCTAGCTGATTCCATAAGGAGGGAAACTTTTGAATTTTATATTCTATGAACATCTCGGAAGAAGAAAAATGTAGAAAATCCTTGTTTCCTTGCTCCAGATGAAGTTAATTAATTGATTGCTTTATTTTTTTTCTTTTACACTTTTTCTTAAAAACTTGAATGCATTCTTCATTTTATTTTTTGTGATACTAGGCTTTGTAGCGACAATTGGTCACGATACTTCTTTCATATCGCTTTTAGAAGGCATTGCCCTTATTTGGAGATTTTGTTATTCCGCTAGTAAGATCAAGAGAAATACCTATCGAAAATTTCGATTTTCTGCCTAGTAATCTGCTTGTTTAGTGCTTGGCCGTTTAACTCAAAGAAATTGATACAGAAAGCTAGAGGCTTAAGTGTAGACAAAGTGAAGGATTGTGCCTCGATAGCTGATAGCAGGTACAGAAAATATCTGCAAAAAATTTAGCACAAATACAGCTCTTGTACATGGTTGCTATCACAAGCAAAAGCATTGTAATGGGCGACGGCCCACCATTAAATACCTTACCAGCTTCGCTTATTCGTCTGACAATTTTTTAAAATGAGACATCATAGGGCAAGTAGTTGAAAAAGTGGTCCGATCCCAACCATTTTCAGTAGCGTGCTTCCTTAGACCAAAATATATCAGTGTAACAAATTTCATCAAAACATCGCAAATATTGGTTTCAAATTGCGACCGTGGCTCGTTAAAAGATCAGCCGATAATATTTATCTCTGCGGTAATAGAAAATGCTGAAAATTGCACTCAAACAACAAATTAATCGTGGGAAAAGATTTGGACTTGTTTACATTTTTAATGCCCCTTGGCTCGCAAAGGCAATAAAATGGCCCGGTGAAGGTTCATCGTAGGATTTCTTCTTTGTCTTATTTTGTAGCAATTGGAGTAGAATAGTGTATAGCGAAGGGAGAAAACTGTTGCGAAAAGATTGCTTTAAAAAGGGTGTGACAAATACTTTTATTAACTTGTTAGACATTTTATTTATTTAATTTACATAACGCGAGGACTCAATAGTGCTTACCACATGAGTGCGTAACAGATTAAACTAAACTAAAATATAGAGGGCCACAAGTAATTATTCGGCTTGTCATTTATTTATATATTTTTATTTATTGTTTTTTTTTTCTTTTTTCTTTAATTTAACATTGATATTAATTTTATATTTTTAATGTAAATGTACAGGAACCCCGCAACTCAGCGCTCCGTCTAGACCTGGACGATGACTCTTCATCGTTGCAGAGCCAAGATATTGACAAAGGTAAGTGAAAGAAGCTTTGCTATAGTTAACCAATGGAGATTTTTTAGTCTATAATACAATTATATTTATATAGCACCAGGCACTCCTACTTCCGCAACCAGAGATTCCAAAGAACAATCTCACAATACCAGTAATGTGCAAGCAGTAAAACAACCTGTGTTGGATGGTGAGAATAATAAAACACCCGAATTATCTAAATCTCCGTCCTTGTCGTCTAACAAACTCATTATTGAAGAGGAAAATGAAAAGCCAATGGCAAATACCGCTGAAGTTTCGCCCGACGAAATGAAATTGTTAACACCAGGTTTAGCGAATAAACAGCATATTCAACAATTGCAAAAAATACCCGAAGACTTTGTTATTGCCGAGGATGAGAGACCGAGCGTTACGGATGATAAAAAGGTAATGAAATATAAAAAGAGATTTTGTTTTTTCCATTAGTCTAGAACATAGGATAGGGAACATGAAACTGATTTTATTTGTTTTACTAATTTTAGGTTATTAAACGAGAAAAAGGCAAAGCACCGCCTCCTCCTGTCAGTATGGCTATCAATGCAAAGATAAAAGATACAGCTGCCAAAGTTCTATTGCCGGCAATAGCACCAAAACCGAACTCTAAACGTCGGTTTAGCGATGATAAAGAGAGTCACAATATCGATCCTCCCAATGCAGTCAGTAACATAAATGAAATTCAAAACAAAGAGAAGGAGAAAGAAAGAGAGGATAAGCTAACGCCCAACTCTTCTGCCAGTTCCCCCTCAACAATTTCTGTGCATTCCAATTCGTCGACGAAAAATGTTAGCTCAGCCGGAAGTATTTTAAGTACAAGTACATCTATGATTACTATAGGCAGTGATATGTCTTCGCCGTCACGATCTAATCCGGAACAACTAGTTTATTCACAAAACCAAACAGTTATTTTGCCAAACAGTCTAGAAGCTGGCTCAGGTCAAATAACGGTCGTAACCAGCACTCATCCGCCTGTTATTATAGATAATACCGCTGCACGTTCTCCTCAACAGGAAACTGAAATTATTATTATATCAAATAATCTCCAGCTGAAGACATTCAACGAATCATCTACCGATGATGACTATCCGTCTATGGATGATAGTCTAGCAATGTCTTCTCCTCCATCGTCTCATCAACAATCATCGTCAATGATTGTTACGCTTAGTAGTGAAAACAATAATATCGAAGAACCAGACAGAGCTTACACATTACCGCGTGCAAGCGGTGGTTCCCATGCTCGTAAATTAGACGAAAGTGAAGTCTTAATAGTCAGCCCCTCATTCACACCAGAAGACGACTCTGCTTATAATACGCCTTCGGAAAGTAATAACAATCACGATGAACAGCAAATAATGGACACAAGTCATGTCTCGGTTGTTACGGTGGGAGATGAAATTAAAGTTAAGGACAGCAGTCACTTTGGCAACAATCTAATCGACGAACATATTTCCGTGAGCGGTAAACGGCAGAATGGTCAACTTCGACAGAACACATCCACTGAGGACGATGTAAACATAATCGTGAATAGAAATCGGAAATCACAATCTCCGCCACAGTCAAGTGGAATTGTTGGAGAAGGCAGTGAAACGGGCTCGATGCGTTCTAGCTGCGGCAGTGGTAGTCGAATAACTCGTCGGGGTGGAGAAGTAAAGATTGCCGTGGCCGTTGATCGAAGTGATGTCGAAAGTATTTGCACTACAGCTAGTCACGACAGTCGTAATGAGACTGATGCCGATACAGAGGCTACTTTGCCTAGAAAAGAGTCTAACGAGGAGGACGAAGTCATTATACGACGTAAAGCAGTTCCCGGAGGTTATAAAGGTGGTTTTGCTTCCACTCCAGCGCCAACCAAAGAGGAAATTGAACTTCGGAATTTACGAAAGAAGACTAGAAAGCGCACTCGCAAATTTGAAATTGATGGTGTACAGGTGACAACTACTACAAGTCGGGTGATATATGGAGACGAAGAAACTGGTCGTTTATATGATGACCACGTCTTCCGTAAACAAGAGTTACGCGAATTGAAAATGCTGCAAAAGCAAGAAAAGAAGCAACAAAACGATTTACAAATGAAAGAGCAGATAAGCAAAGAACAACAGGATCGCCGTTTCGAACAAGAACGCATTTCATTAGAGAAGACGTATGAGTCAGACATGGATACGTTGGCGCGGCAGCATAAACAGTTGATTGAGAAAACGGAACAAACGCAAGAACATGAATTACGCTCATCATCGAAACGTATTCGCGCCGAACAGGAAAAAGAATTAAAGATGTTTCGTGAGAATTTGAAACAGGAAATACATCTGCTAAAACAAGAAGTCGATTTGCTTCCAAAAGACAAACGAAAAGATGAATTTAAACAACGACGATCAGCCATGGAACTCGACCATGAAGAAAAGGAGCGAGCATTTCTAGATTCATTGAAAGAACGGCACGAGTTATTGCTGAGGCGATTGAGTGAAAAACATCGTGATCATCTTGCCACAATACATCGAAACTTTTTACAACAAAAGCAAAATGCAATGCGAACGCGTGAGGCTCTCTTATGGGAATTAGAAGAGAAGCAGCTGCATGAACGCCATCAGCTGGCAAAACGTCATGTCAAGGAAATGTGCTTTATGCAACGGCATCAAATGATCGTGCGACATGAGAAGGAACTTGATCAGGTGAAGCGAATGTTGCAACGCAAAGAAGAAGATCTAATTAAGAAGCAGGCTTTGGAGAAGCGTGCATTACCGAAACGAATTCGTGCTGAACGCAAAGCTCGGGAGTTAATGTTCAGAGAATCACTTCGAATATCATCTAATCTTGATCCGGATATGGAGCGAGAGAGGCTTAAAAAGGTTAATTAATAATAAAAGTTATACATCATTTGTATATAACGAGTATTAACATTTATGTTCTTTTGGTAAATAGTTCCAGGAGCAGGATAAGAAGCGTTATATTCAGGAAGAAAGACGATTCGAAATTAAGCATCAAAAGCAATTAGAAGAGTTGAGAGCAACTAGAGAAAGTACTATAAGGTAAGAATTAAAAAGGAGAGGCTTCGTTTCCAATAATACATCATCTAATTTGTACCAATTTCTTTGGAGAATGATATCATTGATAAGAAAGAAATTAGAAGTGATTTGCGTACCTACAGGACAAGCTTTGTGTATAACAAACGTTAAGAAATTTAATGTCAAAATGTTCACGTAGAAAAATGTTAAACTTTTACATTAGCTCTGTGCGCTACTTCATAGAAAATTAAGTACTTCTCAAGCACTGTTTGCCAGTACGCATTTCCGAAATAGTGGATAGGTTATTGTTGTGATTAGGCGCAATATTGGTCAAATGTTTGCTTTGATTTAATAAACTTTAATCGCTTTTGGTAGTGAGCCAGATGTGTTTTGAAGGTTACAATCTATACAAATCCTTAGACTTACTTACAGTGACAGCATTCTCTTCGTACTCGACTGTGTTACATTGATCGACATGCTAGATGTGCTTGTCTTTGGAAATTAAATTTAGTATAAATCACATGAATTTTTATGAACATTCTTCTAAGGCGTGGTACAAATTTGATATTAGAAAGAAACAGCGATCGACACAGACATGGGTCGTGTATATTAAAGGACTTTATTGTCTTGTTAAATGTGATTTTATGAATCTGCGCGATTTTTATGAGAAACACAACATTTGTTTAAATTACAGAGAACTTGAGCAGCTACAAAATGAAAAACGTAAAGCATTAGTTGAGCATGAACATGCAAAATTGTCAGAAATAGATGATCGTCTTAAAGCTGAATTGCGCGAATGGAAAGAGCAACTGGTGCCACGGAAACAGGTAATTTTTTGACACGATTCCTTTCAGTTCAAAAGTTTAGGCATTTGCTTCTGCACCTATGCTGTATAAGAGTATTAGTTGGTAAGAAATGTAAAAAGAATTGTATTAAATATGCGCAAACTATGTACTGTTTGATGATGGTGATGAAAAGCTTAAAGATTTTATTACTTTTTTCTCTTTCACTTACTTTATTTCTATTGCTGCAATTTGGCCATATATTGGGATTAATCTTCACTGCTAATTTAATATTATGATAATTATAATGTTCTACTACTACTAACAATGCTGACGATACGATTGCATGCTTCCTGTCGCCGTTATAATCGCTTCGGGATTCATTAAATATATATGCATATATTGTTTATCCTTCAGAAGTGGAATGAGTTAATTAGTTTAATGCTTGATGAATTTGAAAAGCGATACGGTACGCTTGAAGATCGTATGCAAATTCAGATGAACTTATCGCAAAAGCCAATTGAATTGCCAACGTATCTTGTTCGAATATTCAATGGCACGTCGCGTCAAGTGCCTAAGGGAGCATTTCTACAGCAAGCCCATGACGGGGCACGATCGCGTACCTCGTCACGGTTAAATGATAATTGGTTTCGTAATTCGGTGCCTGATTTGAGTAAAAGTGTTCCAACCACTCCTATATTTTATAAACAGGAACGTCTGAGGGCATTAAAAGAATTGGAAATCAGTGATCGAACAGCTTCCGTACCGCGTAGACATAGTAATAAAGTGAACCTTTCGAATTCAAGCGAATTCGAACCAACAACTCTAACACAATGTGATGATATAAACAATAGCCAGTCAGAAGAAGTTTATCAGTTTAATCCTGAAGACTACGAAAAGCGTGTTGTTAAAATCAGGACTAAACCATATGTTTCCAACAATATAAATACGTATGATAGGCCCAATTTGGTAACATTTCGAGCATCGTTCTCACATTCACCGCAACCGTATGGGTCCAGTGACGATTTTATGCCCAACAGATTTTCAAGATTATCTATTAACGATGATGATCCGACTATGCTGCGTCATCAGGCACAATCACTTCTGTTTCCTTCCTCTTCTTTTGCTATAAAACGACCATCGCTTCTTCCTGAGCGAAGCATGTCTGTCGGAGGCTCAAAATCATTGCATAATATTCACGAGACATCCGCAAGTAACATGCAAATGGCCAGCAATGAAACTTTATCTAGATCACGTATCGATGAATCTACTTCAAGAACCGCTGCTCTATTAAATCAAATAGAACCTCAGCTGCGCGCATCGATAAAACGTGACGAGACCTCGTTGTACGAGACGGAAGATTCATATGAAGGAATGGTGCTTCGCACTGCCCCTAAATATATGATCCCAAGAGTTTTAAACAAAATAAGTGGAAAACAGTTCAGTTTAGAGGAAGAGGAAGATTCAAATGCCTAGAATCCCCCTAATATTCCTACACTTCTACGCCTTGCACTAAATTACATGCATCTAATACACATATACATTTTGTTTTTGACTCGTACCTTTCTGTGTTGTTGTTATTAACGGTGTATGTTCATTTGTATTATTTTTACAAAGAAAAAGAAAAAAAACAAAAAAAAAAGACAAAAAAAAAACAAACAAAAAAGAAAACATCGAACTACTTACTAATACAAATTTATAGGCTCATTACGAAGGCAGTTCTCTGTCGTTCTGTAGTAAATTTAATGTATAAAAATGACAAACCATCTTATGTAAACACATTCGTTTAATAGTCATGCAGTAAACCATCACGTGAAAGTTGAAGTTTAATTAGAGAAAAATTCATGAAATCATCATCTCTAGTGCCATTGAATATGGGTGTATGTATGTATATATGTACAATGTCACAAGCCAGGTACACATCTAAGCTCACAAGCGTATATATGTCATTGCTAATCTTTATGAATTGCGAAAACATTCTAAAAATTACTAATTAATCTTTTTTTTTTATTTTTTATTAATTGATTTGATGAAACGATTTATATAAAGAATGAATCAATTAAAAAATTAATTTGCATTTAATTCTTTTTTTTTTATTATCAATTGTCTACATGCATTTAGTAATTTCCTATATCAGGATAATATATGTGCATTTAGTCATCTGCTATACATTCCATTACCAAATTTAAGAACGCAGTCGTCAGCATATATGAAATTTCTAACCAAAAGCGGTGGCTTATCCGCCCACTTTTTACCGTATCAGAACGATTTATTAGCGAATCATGTATTCATGTGAGAAAACTTTTAGGTAAATTTGAACGTTTATAGAAACATCGTCATATTGTATTTTACTGAAATTATTTGTCCATTGTTTGCCCCGAAATTTTCTATATTTCTAGCAGCCAGAGAGTAACTCTGCATCGAAAGAACATCTCATCGTTTAAGGCTGCTTACGATTCGATCCATTTTGTGATACTGCAAGCACCGAAGCTCTGCGCTGGCAGAGCGTGAATGTCGGCAATTGAAGAGGAGTAACCATGACGCCTGATGAATGCGATTTACGTTCAGTCAGTCTTTTCAACGTTTGCTTAACGGGCTTTGCTATATCAGACCGAGCGATGCCATACTGAAAGATTACCATATCATGTGGTTTGACTCAATTTTTTGCATCAATTCCAGACGATAATCTTTCATGGACCGGTATACATTCTGCTTTGCCATCGATTTCCTGGTTGATCAGACCTTAGGTATGCTTTTTTTCAAGTTTTCGCTGCCACAATTAAAGTGCGATGAAAAACACGTGTACATCTTTGTCTTTGAAGCAGTTTTTGTTGGTAAACGATAAAATTTTCTTGCTTTCGAGTTCTTTCCTATCCTTAAAGCTTGTAAAACCGGATTGTTTACTTTTAGATGCTTTTCTCTTTAAAGGGGCAGTATTACCCCCTTCTCTTGCTCCCCCTCCTCCAAGGTTTCATGTAAAATTCTTGCGTTTGCCTATTGCTTAAGGGATCAAAAACTATCACCTCATAAGTTTGGCGATGGAAGTTAATCTCTAGAAGTCACAACAAATAACAAGTAAATAAATAAATAGCGTTTTCTGGACGCATTATGACAATTTTCAGTGTTTGAAAAAATCCAACAAAAATTATACAATAAACTAAAGCCCAAATTTAGGCATAGAGCAGTCGTAGTATTATCCAAGACAATATTGTGCAAATTACGCAGCTGGTTCTTCTTGTTTGCACGAATATTTCATAAGTTTATAAAATCCTTGCGCTTACACTTAAAACACAGGAATAAGAAAAATTCTATCATCAAATCCACCTCAATTTTACGTTGATACTGCTATAATATTTTTCGGGTCAACTTAAAAAATGTCCAGTGATGCTTCACGGAAATACGGAAAGCAAATATGTATAACCTAACATTACATGCTTCCTCTTATATCTTTAGAAAATATACTAAGACAGCTAGCAGCTGTAAGATTTGCATTTTGTTAACTACAATAGAAAGAAAAGATATTTCGGTCACTTTAGTGTTCTGCTCTTTGTGAATTCTTCTGTCTTAAACTGTCTTAAAAAAATATCCTACCATATAAATAGTTTATCTGTGGCCAATTTTGTACGGACTTAGTTATGGCCAATTTTTTGGTTCGTAAACCTAACGTTAAAAGCTTTCAAATGATTTTATTGTGTTCGTATAGTTAAAGTTTCGGTTTATATTCTGCGATGGGAGGCTATGGTGTCTCAAAATAAATGCAATTGACGATGCCAAAACAACTTCCTTAAATACACTTCACACAGCTTTCCATCTGCCTCTTATTCAGCCTATGTAGCAACCAATTATCTGAATTTTCGATCTTTTTCAGCGCTTTTACGCGTGTATCGCTCTCTTGGGCAGTGTTTGCTCATTACATTGTAATCGTTATTCTTAAATTGTCCATCGCAAACGTTCACAAGAAAACGTTAACCGTCTGCATAATGTGCATAACATAAATACTTTCCTTTCTTTAAGCATGAATTCACTTTCAATAGGAAAAATGTTATTTTCAAGCCTGATAACAGCGCAATCAGACAACATATGCTCGCAAACGAGCAACATCATCTCATGGATAAGGGCCCACCCATTTTTGTACCTATGCGCTTAGCCTTAGATTAACTTACTGTGATAGCACATTTTAGAAAGGCGCTGGTTTAGGTCGGAATAATTGCAGGCAAAAATTAAATCATGAAAACATCGATCCAATCGTCATTTCAATCAAGCTTGCTCTCTTGGGACCCTGCTGTTGGACAGAGTGAAGTTATAGCCACGCTTGATCTCATCTGTGCTAAGCCTTGAGTAGATTACTTCGCGCTAAAGGTTTTATTTACAAATGTTCTAAATCAAAACGATTTCACTATAACCTCAATTGAGTTTTGTCTAGAGAATCTGCGATGATTGTGTAACACAATCTATGAAGCACTATATCAGGACACTAACATAACAAACATAACGATCTGTAGAGTGAACTTATATACAAAAAGTTGTGAACATAATGATGAGTCTATTTTCGATGCTTATATGTTAATTATCCAATACTATTAAATAAACGCAAATGAGAAATGATTTATGTCAAAGACATTGCGAAAAGTTGTTTTCTTCTCTCTATAAATGTTTGCAGTAAAATCTGAATTTTAAAAAAATCGCTTCGTAGGTTTATGTGAAAACATCGTTAATGGCAAAAAAAAAAAAAAAAAATTCATCAAAACAATTCATACGCCATGTGTGCTGTCGTTCTCTGCAATAAACGCAAAAAAAAGAAAAATGTAAAGAACATTAAGAAAGAGGATAATAAGGGATTTCTTTGATAAATCAACCATTGTTGTATTAGAGGACAAGTCTTGCTCTACAGTTTAAAATTGGTCTTTGGAAGGAATATTGTCTTGCAAGCAATGCTCACATTGAACTGGTTTTCAAGTTCCAAGGGCAAAATTTGTCTCATAAAGTCAGGCTTTATCTGCCTTGGAGGACTTGCATTGCGGTAAAAACTGTACCTTGCAATCGCAACTTATGTGATTTATTTTGTCGTGCAAGCTTTACCTTGCAGTTGCGTTCTAAAGCAAGATTTACCTCACAGGGTAAGTCGGCTTTCGCCGGAAATTTCTTTTATTCTCTAATGCAATCTTATTGCATTCTTGTAAGGAAAAGATTTCTTTGCAAGAAATGTAATTTTCTCTTCACATTATTTCTTTTTATAGTACTAAGCTTTCCCCGTAGGGCAGTTGGCGCAATGAAACAAATTTTCTTTGTATCACAAAACTTGTAATCGCAATTTTTTTGTGCAGCGGAAAAGTTTTGTTGAAAAGCTCAAAGTTGCGAAATGTTTTCAATTCTTCTGCTTTTCAATTGCCTGCAAATGCACATCTAACCCCCTTGTAGTATGTGCCTTTCTTGTAGTGCGTGCCTTTTGTGGTGAAATATTTATCGTAAGGGAAAAGTAAAATTTTGTAGCAAAAAAATTTTTGGTTTGCGGCCCAAGGCTTTATTGAGAAGATTTTTCTTGTTTTTCATTGCAATTGCATTTTCCCTGTTTTAATGTAAAAGTCTGTCCACTAATTCTTTTCGATTAGAAAGGAAAGAATACAAGCCATGCGGACCATAGTCCATATGGAACACAAGTTCCATATTGAGCGAGTGTGAGCCACAACAAAAAAAATCTCTGAAGGAAAACTCAGCGTCGTCCGTTTTTTTTTTTAAATAAACTTTTCTTTGGATGACGCAGGGGACTGTCTTTTCTCCTTTTCTCCTTTTTTTTTTCTAGCCAACAACTTTTAATACTCCATTTCTGATAAAGGGAATATTCACAAAACAAGTGCTGCTTGCATATTTATATTTCTTTGTTCTGGATCTGTCAATTGTGTATACAAGTGTTGCTCAGATAAAACAATTAATCGAAACTATGTTATACGAAACTTTTACATTAACTTGTTTAAACTGACATACAAAGTTTTGCACTTTGTTGCGTAGAAATTCCTTTTTGCAAATACCGTGTTATACACAGAACGTGTATATTCCGTATATATGACAAATGCCTGGGTTATAGAGTAGCCAAAGGTATTCAAGTTTCGTAAAGCAAGTGTGACCTTGAAATGTTCACAGTGCAAACGAGACTTTTCTTAGGGTGCTAATGCAGCTCTAAAGTGCATACTTCGTCAGCATTATCCGCATGAGTAGTCGAGTCGTCGAGTAAGAAACGCGACGACCAAGTACGCGTTCGCGGGTTCAAGTCGCAATGCGGTGAAATTTACTTTGGTTGTGCTAATAGTGAGTGGTCAGCCGGTAAAGGCATAACACTAGCCAATAAACTGCGTATGTTTCGCTGTCTCTTTCCTCACCTCTTTCCGGTTGTGTCCGTTTTACACGATTGATTGATTGGAAAAAGAAAAAACCTTGCCATCTAAAGCTTTTCCTCATTGCGGTGTAATGCACGCCTTATTTTGTAAGCGGGCATTGCAGACTAGTCCTAAACTTGCTTTGTAACGCGTGATATGTATACATATTATATATAATGTATATATACATCTTCAGAGAACTTACGATGGCGTGTTCCGTGCTTATCCTCCTCCTAAGTCACAATTGTTCAAAATTCTTTCTAGATTCCGATTCGCTTAAAGGCGCAAGTGATGATGAGCCCATTTCTCGTAAAAGCTTTGCTTGAATGATTTATGTTGCCGGGCAGTTGCACTTGCTGTGAAGTGAGTAAAATTTCTTTCGATTTACTCGACTGTCATTAATATTATGAACATAGCTGTCACTTTCTCGTTGACATTTCTTCTTATTGTGAATAACGTGAAATCGAATGAATGAAAGTATGAGAAGACACACAGGAAGCATATATATGTTTAGCTAGAAAAATATTATGATCATACGTACATATAATCGTACATTCTTATATAATTAGATGAATGGTGCCTTTAAAAGTGGCTTTGCACTCGATTGATTTTTTACATATATATATTCACATACATTCTCACATTTCGATTAATATGCGTGGAATTAGATTAAAACTTTACGATATCGTCGCTATCATATTCTTCTTCTTGTTATTATTATTATATATAATTAAAGTAGCGCTTTCCCATTCATATTAGTTAACATTTATCTCCTCCAACCTATACTTTTTTCCCAACCTAACAATGTTTTTATGCATTTCGATATATGGACTTTATTGCCTACGAATCATAATTGAATCAAGGTTAGTGTATATGTGTATATTTACTAATCTTTTAATGCAGCATCATTCTTAATCATTACAAAAATACATTTTAACAAAAAACGCAAAAAAAAAACAAAAATTATTCAAACTCTGACACGAACTCCATTTGAAATAAAATTTTATAAAATTTTTTTGTTTTTATTTTAATGCATTTCTTCAACACTTATTTTAGCGATTAGATGAGACATTTACCAAACAATTGGAAGAAATGGAATCGATGTACGGTGGAGCTTTAATAGTTACAATGCCTTCGGATACCCTACAACGTGATCATTTCACCGGTTCAACTCGTAGTAGCCTGTCATCGTATTCTGAAGGTTAGCCTAAAACATTGCAACAACAACACAACACTTTTTTTTTTTATCATAGCCTTTCATCCAAATGCCAATTATTTTAAAAGACGAAATTATATAAAAGGAAACGAAAGCGAAAAAAAAAAGAAAAGAAAAATAGAAAAAGAAGAGAAAGAGGAAAAGAAAAAAAGGATAAAATCAAATTAATTACACACAGTATAGATATTTAATTGAAGCGAAGAGCACACACATATAGTTAGTTATTCGACTGAATTTGGCCGGCAAAAATAAAAAAAAAAAACAAAAAAATCTTCAAATTATTGATACATACACACACTTATAAAATTATTATTATTGTATGTAAAATATTATTATTTAAATTAAATTACATTAATTGCCTTTAAATACCTACACACAATTCACTTACACTGGCAAACACTACACTTTAACATAAACACACACACACACACACATGTATATATATATATATATATATATACAGTCGCGCGAGGGGCGCATATACACGTACACATAAACGTATGTATATTTATGTATGTATTTTATTGTATTGTAATTGTATTCGTTTTGTCTATCTTACATAAAGTCTTATTATATATCCAAACACACATACATACACACATATATACACATACACACACACATGCGTACATGTTTACATTAAAATTAAAGGAAGGATTTTTGTTTGTGTTAGCATTACAACAACTGTATATAGTATACTTAAAAAAAACCTAAACACATTTCTGCGTATATATAGCATATATATATTTATATATATAGATATATATATATATATGCGTACTATGTACATGTATACATAAATAATAATTATAAAAAAAAAAAATACCAATTAAAATGGTCGTACAACGTGAAAATTCATTTGTGTTTTGTGCAACATTCCTTTTCATGTAGTTATTCAGTGCGGATCTATGTTATCATCATTGCTAACTTTGCCAGGGGAAAAGTTACAAGTGAATTATTGTAAACCCATCGATTAAAAGTCAATAAATTAAGTGCATTTCACCTTGAATCTTCAACAATTTCAATAAATAAAACGTTATCCTAACCTATGAACATCGCATAGAGAAGATGCAGATGCAGATGCCCATATATATTGGTGGTCTGGAAACGTTTCGATTCGAGAAAGAAGCAAAAGATTTTTCGTTTAAATTTATTTTAATTTTTCTACATAGTCTGCTTGTTACGTTCATACACTTCTACCAGTCCAAATAGTATTAAAATAGTTGTCAACGGCGGCTTGCTGAATGTCTTTGTCGCTCGAATGCGACTTTTAGCTTAGGGAACAAAAAAAACCGGCTGTGAGTAAGGAATATGAGGGGGCACTTGCAATTCTCTTTCTAAACGCAATTTGTAACGTTTCGCAATTTCAGCCGCCAAGATGTAAGATGGCACATAGCCAGCCAAGTAACGATGCATGTATGACGCGATACTGTAATGGTTCTTCCTTTTTGAAGATAATCGATCAAGATAGCTTTACGGGCGTTCAAATTGCCTGCAATTATGGTGGGTAAGCATAAGCATACCTTCCAACTTTTGCGGACAAGTGCAGCCTTTTTCATATTTAGATCGAAAAGTTTTCAAGCAACCTGCCTTTTTGTCCTAAATTTATGGTGGGTAAGCACAAGTATACTGTCCAAGTTTTGCGGACAAGTGTAGTCTTTTTCATATTCAGATCGAAAAGCTTTCAGGTAACCTTCGTTCATCCCAAATTTAAGGCCAGTTTCGAATAAAGTGATTCGTGGCACGTGGATGTCAATAAAGTTCTCATTATCGAAAGAAAAATTTTCCAAAAGTAAAATTTCTCTCGAATAACGTATTGAACTTGGGATCGTGGGTACACGATCTTAGATCAGAGCAATGGTTATGTGTGCCAAAGGTTCTCAGTTCGCGATTAACTATAGTACTGAGCAAGTACCAATGTAGACTGTAATAAGGGTATTATTTACGATCACTAATCTGCATGGTTTCTGTTTACTCATAATACACACACACACCCATGCTGTAATTTAGAAGACTTGAGCCTCAAATAGATGAAATAAAAATAAATAAAAGAATAATAAATTTGGGTTACATTCACGTCACTTTCACAGTACCGTGCATGCACGCCATGACAGTTTGGCTCTACCTTTTTTACTCTTTGCCGAAAAGTACTCACGCGAAGATTCCCAGCTGAATAATTATATTCGTGTTATAATCACCACTGCCGCGTAATCGTTATCACATAAAACTGCGAACCTTAGCCAGCTCTTTCTTTGTTCTTTTTTTTATTTTGTCTGGAAAATTTCAATTTTGTTACAGCAATCAACTTTGTTATGAGAAAACCGAAAAAAAAATAGCGAAAAGTAGACGGAGCTGGTAGTTACTCTTGTTTTATAAACCGGTTTTCAAGATTTTTAAATAATTCCCTCAAGCGTGCCGGGCTCTTAAAATTGCTCAATAAAGCATGAGTAAGGAAAACAAGGTTGCTTTGAAATGCCAGTCAACAATGGGAAGAGTCACGTTTACTGGGGAAGTGAAAGAACTATAACAAGTCTATGAACCAAAAATATTCTTGGGATAATTGCTGTTCTACAAACAGAGACGCAGCAAATTGCTGGAGGAAGGGATTTATTTTTTTAATTCCTACATTCTGAAGAGATTTAAGAACTTTGGAAATACATGGAAGCTTGTATATGCAGCATTAGTATAGCATTAGTATAACATTAAAATATCATAGGAGGGGGCACAAAGTATGTATATTCTTGATCAGCACCTAATTGCTGGGTTAATTTAACTAATAGGCGGGTAAGTGATCAGAATTTTGCACCAAAGTGACTACAAAGTGATTTAGGATAATCTAAAGAACCGGAGTAACCGAAAATACCCTGGACATGCTGGTAAGAGGGTCTAAGCAGGCTAAGAAACGACAGAATTTTCCACCAGTACGGCAAGAAGGTAGCTTTGACTAGAAAAGGCTAGTGTGGCGAAAGACAGACTGTTATGAAACAAAGATGATTATAAATAAGCACAAGAGTTTGGAAAGGGAACTACGCTGATTGCCTGGGAAGAGGGGCGGTATTGATTGGAAAAGCGCTCAACTTGCTCTCAAAGTGTTATATTAATGCACAATGTATTGATCCAGAAAAAAGTAGGCTGACCCCTAAAAGTCCAGTCTAGAGAGGAAGCGGCAGAACTTGTTTAAAAGGAGAAGGAAGGGGCGTAATTGGTTGGGAAAGGAATGAGTATCCAGCAAAGCGCCAGGTTAGGTGGACAGACTGGTTAAAATGAAACTCGCGTGGCAAGACTTCGAGATGCTTTCTGCGACCATCGTTGAATTCAGTTGATGGATTGGTTCAATTGATCCTTGATCTCGACCACTACTACCGTCAGTACAAAATATGCAATTTAATATTTAAATTGTCGCCAAAGTTAGAAATAAAGTGCAGCTTTTATACTTAGTTTTCAGTTTGTGTATTTATCTATAAGGCGCTGTTCCTCACCTTCCAAAATATGTCCAAAATATATTAATATATGAGTTCGGATTTGTTCTGCAATGAAACGCCATTGGTACGCATTTGTATACATGGACAAAATCATCATTATTATTATTTTTTTTTTAAAGACTTGCTCCGTTTCAACATAAGGTAGTAACCGACAGAAACAAATAATAAGTACGAAAATTATAATCGGCTGTGATGCAAACTTTTGTACCCATTACCCATTGCGTATTCCATAACATGGGGTGGGCGTGACGGAGTTTTGATATCCTTGTAGAATAATTTTCACCATCCTTCGGTGACGGGTATAAAAATTCTATAGTGGAACACAGCCCAGAATTAAATTACATACATAACCCTAGAGTTATTCATGTAACGACTTTTCAAAATATGGCATTGTATGAAAAATGCTTGAAAAAGTGATCCGATATTAACTATTTCTAGTATCGTTTCGTCTCGGACGAAAACACGACGGTTTAACAAATATAACAGCGAAAGCTCGAAAGTTGCCGCTTGTAGGTCGAACAAAAGAAAACAAAACGAACGATAAGGAAATCAGAAATTGATTTTGAATCCATCGGTATAATAAAAGATGGGTCTAGCTCAAGTCCTTCTAGCTGTTGCATACATCCGCATAAACTCAATATACCCTTGCATCACAAGTGCTTTAGGGTATAAAAACCATGTCCATCATCTGAACTAATTTTCTAATCTAAACCAATTAATAGCAGGCTGCTTAATACTAAACGAACCGAAATATCGAAATACGGGGGCAATAAGCAGACATCATGCACTCATTTAAACAACATTTAATCAACTTCAACTAACATCATCATCATGTTGAAATTGCTCTTCTATGTTATGTTAGAAACGCTGAATTGTTCTTATATCACTTTAATGTTTATGTTAATGTCATGCAAACGTTCTTCTAAAGGTTCTTCACATTTCGATAATTATCGTAAAACAAATAACTTTTGTCTTTAATTAATAAAAGTATTATTTAACTGTGCAAACACACATGTGAACATAAGAATTTGTGTAAAGTTCTTTTGAAGTTTGCCTTCGATATGAAAGGGAAATAGGAAGATATCTGCGCGATGAAATTGCATCTGTAGATTGTTTCGCTCAAGAAGCCATCAGAAGGTGCTGTAGCATGCTAACGGTAAGTAATATGACATTTTTACGCTATTGAATTCTCCTTAAAAACAACTCTACCGGACTTGAGATTTGAATCCACGACCATTGAATAACTAGTCGAGACTCTTGCCTCTCGGCCACTCAGGCGGATAACCTGCAAGTAGTGAACGGTAAAAGTTTTATGTTTTGCCTTAAAGTGGTCAATAAGGACTCTCCTTGCTACTCTCTTCATTCTCCTGCTAAAAAAGTTAACCTCAAAATATTTTGTCACGTGAACTGAACTCTTCCGCCTTCACCGTTTTTATTCAACTTGTCTGGATTTGAGATTTGAATCCACGACCATTGAATAACTAGTCGAGATTCTTGCTTCTCGGCCACTCAGGCGGATAACCTGCAAGTAGTGAACGGTAAAAGTTTTATGCTATGCCTTAAGTGGTCAGTAAGGACTTTCCTTGCTACTCTCTTCATTCTCCTGCTAAAAAAGCTAACTTCAAATCAAAATATTTTGTCACGTGAACTGAACTCTTCCGCCTTCACCGTTTTATTCAAGTTGTCTGGATTTGAGATTTGAATTCACGACCATTGAATAACTAGTCGAGATTCTTACCTCTCGGCCACTCAGGCGAATAACCTGCAAGTAGTGAACGGTAAAAGTTTCATGCTTTGCCTTAAGTGGTCAGTAAGGACTTTCCTTGCTACTCTCTTCATTCTCCTGCTAAAAAAGTTAACTTCAAATCAAAATATTTTGTCACGTGAACTGAACTCTTCCGCCTTCACCGTTCTAATTCAACTTGCTTTGAAATTAAGTTCTTACCATTGAACTGTAATATTTAGCTTAATGCAGGTTCTATATGGAATTCCTAGAAGATCTATTCACAAATTATTTACGGGAACTTATACATACAATGCTTCTTCTGGTCCGATTCAATTCCCTTGGCTTGACTGACTTTGCCTTACCCTGAGCGAATACTCTGCTTACATACTTTGTTGCAAGCAGATTTCTAATACCAAATTTTCTTCCGAGTATTTCATGGTAACTCCTTTCTACCTCTGGGAAATATTCTTTGATTTTTTGTTAATCTTTCCACGGTTGGCCAGATGCATCTCGAATCTATATTTGATTTTATCATTTTTAGAATTTGATTTCTTGGAAAATTGATTAGTGTTCATGCAGAACCATTCCCACTTGTGGAAATTTCGTAACACTACTTGCAATAATAGCATGAACTGCTGCAGATTTCTAAGAAGAAAGCAAAGATATCTTTAGGGCTTTGGTACGATTTAAAACGAGTAAAACAAATGATTGCCTTGAAAATTTAAAATTTTATTGTATTTTCGGAAGCTAACACATTTCTTTACACAGAGCAGAGCAGAGCAGAGAACAGGAAGTGAGCAAAGTCATTTGCCAAATTTCTTCATTTTGTTTGTTATTTTATTTGCCACGGAAAACCGCCAGCAGTGGTGGTGCTACAAGTAGACGTAAAGTGCTTGCCTATGCAGTGAGTTAAAGAGAATTTATTGAAAATGTATTGTGTGCGAAATGAGATCTTCTTTCACAAAGGAATGAAAAGGCAAAGAGTTAAGAATGGACTGCGGATTCTGTTTTCTTCGGCGACACCAATATATATATATGTATATGTCTATACTCGGTAATAGTGTGACTTCTCCATGTAAAAATACCATTTTTAGGCTTAAAGAGCAACGTATGTAGCCCCGTCAAAGCGATGGTTTGAATACTTGTTAAGCTATATGCTGAAGGGAATCCACATATGCGAAAAGTCGAAGTCTGTTCAATTAGTTCAAAGAAAATAGCTACTGAATCACAAGGAGATTTAGGGTTACGCTAAAATAATAAAAAGGGCTATGAATGTTGAAGACATTCGCCTTGTGTCCTTTTGGGGAATCATCTGTGTACTATATGAACTGATCCCATTCAAGTAAGCCACCACTGATGGCAGGCTCTATCAGCAAATGATAAGGATTACGATCCATAGCAACGTTATAGATTCATAATCAAAAGTTCATAGTCTTTATTCGTGGGATTAACAATACTTTCTGAGCTGCTCCGATCCAGCGATGAAGTTCTTGAGGAATGCTGCGAATTTAATATCAATTCTACATTGTTTTATATCACTTTGTGGATAACATATGAAGAGAGTGTCACAGAGATCGCTGTAATCGAGAGAACTCAACTGAAGACATTTCTAATATCCACCTTCACCTTTTATGTTATCGAGTCAAAAAACCAAGGAGCTTAGACTACGGAGACAATCGGACAATCTGAAATTGAACGCCAAACACTCAGCATCATTTTCAGAACCAGAAAATGCTAATAAATACTCGCCCTCAATATATGGTAGGCATCTGTTATGAATCGTAAACTTTTGCCTACACACACATTACCCAACTTATGGTGCAGGAACGTGTCGAGAAACGTGTTGAACATTGAATATGCAATACCGAGAAAGACTTGAGGTAGACCAACATTTTGCCATTACGATCACTTTGTGAATAGTTTTAAACATGTCTGTCTGTCTGTCCGCTTCTTTTTTTTGTGTTCAATCTACAGGCCGTCCCATTCTTGACATATTTTGGTGATATTTGGTACACTGAAGTATTTCGGGCCAAGGACAAATGCCATTGAAAATGATTCAGATCGGACCTATTTGTCGAGCACTTCCCACATAACTTTTTATTTCGAATATATATTATATGAATAACTGTTGTGTAGTGTAGGGTATTTAATGGTGGGCCGCGACTCATTGCAGTGTCATTAGTTGTTTTTTTTATAGATATTTCATCAATGTTTGCAAGGAGATTGCGGCCAAAGTGCTTGCAGCAGAAGTCAGACCGAATTCAGAATTTTTTAAACGTGAGAGTAAGTTAGCTTATACGCAAGTTTGTAGAGTGAACTTGAATGTCAAAAACCTACTACGAATAAAATATATATGTGGAATTTGCTCGCATATTTTCTTGAAAAAATTTTCTCTACCCATTTATTTTAAATATTATTGAAAATGTTGAAAACTACGATTCAAAGAAATTTCTTCGCCAATTTTCTAAAAAATTGCAAGAAATTTGAACACTTCGCAATTGTTACGCGTTATTTGACGTCGGAAGCTAAATGCGAACAACAAAAAGGGGAAGGAGAATCAAAAAAGGAAGAAAAAGGGGAAGGAGAATCCAAAAAGGAACAAAAAGCGGAAGGAGAATCAAAAAAGGAACAAAAAGCGGAGGGAGAATCCAAAAAGGAACATAAAGGGGAAGGAGAGCCAAAAAACGAACCGAAAAAAACCAAAGTCACAGTAGTTGAGGGTGATGGTATAGGACCAGAAATTACGAACGCAGTAATGCAAATATTTGATGCTATCAAAGTGCCTATAGAATGGGAGACGGTATCTGTTGCCCCAAAACTGGATGCCAAAGGCAATATGAAGATACCCGCAGAAGCGTTGGAATCGTTTAGGAGAAATAAAATTGGTCTTAAAGGACCGCTTATGACGCCAGTTGGTAAAGGCTTCCGTTCCCTGAATTTAACATTACGTAAAGAATTTAATTTGTATGCCAATGTCAGGCCGTGTAAGAATATTGAGGGTTGTGAGACCCCTTATAAAAACGTCGATATAGTTACCGTACGTGAAAATACCGAAGGTGAATATTCAGGTATCGAACATGAAATTGTTGAGGGTGTAGTGCAATCAATTAAATTAATTACTAAAACCGCTTCAATGCGTGTGTGTAAATATGCGTTCGAGTATGCCAAGAAGAATCAACGCAAAAGGGTGACAGTCGTACACAGGGCCGACGTAATGCAACTTTCGGACGGTTTATTTTTGAATAGTGCCAAAGAGTTTGCTAAACAATACCCGGACATCAAGTTCGACGAAAGGAATTTAGGTACTCTTTGCCTCCACCTTGTGCAGGACCCATCAGCATATGATGTTTTGGTTATGCCAAATTTGTATGGCGACATTATTTCGGACACGTGTTCCGGTTTAATAGGTGGGTTAGGTTTAACCAGTTCCGCCAATATGGGGGATGAGGTGGCAATTTTTGAAGCGGTGCATGGAACTGCTCCAGACATAGCTGGCAAAGATATGGCGAATCCGACGGCTTTGCTTCTATCTGCCTTAATGATGCTCGAATATATAGGCTTGAAAGATGCGCATAAAAAAATAAGTTCAGCAGTTTATGAGGTACTTAAAGAGGGTAAAGTGCGAACAAGAGACTTAGGTGGCGCATCAACATGTTCAGCATATGCAAAAGAGATTTGTGCTAAACTTCAGGCTACCTAATCACCACGCTATATATCAACTAGCATGTCATATAAACTTGAATAAAAGAGATTAAATAAATTTAAACTACGGTTTTATATCATTTGAGGATCTGTCAAAATCGGAATACTTGGAAAAAAGCGGCACCACTTGAATATATTAAATGCTTCTTCAGTAATGATATCTAAATAATTGGAGGGAAAGGAAAGCTTGTGGAATGGAAAATGCGAAATTTTCAAATGAAACGTAACTCTATCGCTGATTAATCATCGGGAAATGTGGTCTATATGTCCGGCTTGGAGATAATTAAGGAATTTGGTTTGCGTCTAAAATTTATCATATTGACTATTATGTCGCAATATACAACACTTGTAGCACAAGACGTAAGGATGTATACAAAATCCCGAAGGACTTACAATAGACTCATCTTGTACTATAGTGATTGATTCAGAATCATTTGCCTAATCGATCTAAATTTTTCTGTCTGTCCGTCTTTGTGTCCGTCCATCTAAGTTCTCTCCGTATATATGTTTGTGTTCGTAATTTTCGAGACATTTTTATAAAATTTAATATATTGACATGTTTGAAAGTGGTTCGGGTCGGTTGACTTTTTCTACCACTCCCCTCTAGTGCATAGTTTTGAAAAGAAAGTATATGAAAACATTTAAGGTGTTATGAATATTAAGCGAAGTGGAGTCAGATATTTCATCAGCGGGCGTGAACGATTATATTTTACTGATATAGGAAAAATTAATAAGCATTTAGGAAAAAGGAAGAAGAATTTTGTGTTCTGGAAGAAATGCTATTCGAACTAACAATAATTGGAGTTTTTTTATAAAAGCCTACGATGTAAACACCGATCTTTCTCAAGATGGCATAATATACAAATAGGGGAATAAGCGTTTCTTTCAACTTGTCTCTTATCACGCTTTGCTTATACTTCTTTGAGAGATGCAACCGTGCAATCGTGCTTGCTGTGAAGTCATTAACTTGAGAGACAATTGTAGAAATGGAATGGGTATTACGTGCTTTGTAATAGGTAAGTACTTAATGAAATGGTTCCAGTTTGCCAAGCAATTTGTAAGTTTCTGATTTAATTAGACTAGGATTCGTTGTTTATGGTTTAGATGTTTATTTTGCGCTCTGTACGTTCGTAATTTGCGTATAGGTGAGAAAGACATCACCCTTATAACATGTGAAGCATTTGATCATAATATCATCATGGATATACTACTGAAACATATATGAAGAGAAACTGCCGCAGTTTACTTTCCTTTGGAAGTCCGTAATCCCTTCTTACTTTGTGCTTTAGACATGAGAAGTAGCGGTACAACACTGTAACGGCTTAAAAAAGTGTTTTTTCGACAATTTTTTGTTTTCTTTTTTTTTTTTGATGGAAGGAAAGGTACCGCAATAGTAATATTTGAGGAAGGGTTTAAGTATACCTTTAAATACTAGAAACAGTGGCAATGCATCTGTCATTGTCTAGACACTTTCGTTGCCTAAGGCATTCTGCGGCAAGCAGTGTAACAATTGCGGATTTTTCAAAATATTGTCCTTTTATGTCGTTCTTGATTGCTTAAGGGATGATTTAAAACATAAACATAGAGCTCGCATGTTATAGAGAACAGTTTTCAAAGAGCTTAAAGAACCAGATATTGATATTAAATTATAGATATAATGTAGATTTTTGCAAAGACACTTAAATGAGTTGAAAAGCTCGTAATTGACTGAGTGTTATGACAATAAAGTTTCTAACAGAACGCTTAGAGGCATTGAAGTTTGTCTTAAATAATAGTGCCGGTGAGTCGACAATACCAGTTAACTATGAACGAAAGGTCAAGAAGAAGCAAGAACAATCTATTTTCATAAGGAGACAACAGAAAACTTGTATGCTTCAATCAATCCTTACATATTTCACTCAGTTTTTCTTATAAACCGAGTTTCCTGATGTGGACGAATGTAAGATGGAAAAGGCTCTATAGATTCTCCGAAAAGAATGCAAGTGTGTGGAAATCTTATTGAAAAGAATCCAATTATTAGGAAAGAACGTAGACGGAAGCATCACTACGAATCCCTAATGCTTGCCATCTGCCATCCATTCTACGCTTTATGTCTTTAATATCATAAATATAGAGAGCATAGAGAATAATTAGCTTTTTTGTAGAAGAGAAAGATACTTAAATATGAATAGATTTAATCTAATTTGAATTTTAATCTTAAAAAAAAAATATGCAAGAATGTCAAGAACATTCTTATGGGATTTTCTATGCATGCGTTTCATGTTCTGCTCTGTCATAGACAGAGGAAGAACAAAATGAATAAATTCCCTCAACCCCCGTTACGAAAGTAGGTAAACAAATAAGTCGGTCAGTAGAACCGAATTTTTAGAGTTCATTTCCATGCAATTTATTTGCTCAATTTCATTCATTCATTATCCTTCTTTTCTAAGGGTAACGTTAACATTCATATTTTCGGCTGCATATTTACAGTGAGTGCAAGCAGCATTTCATTCAACAACATTCACTATGAAAATTACAAATGTATGCATAAAAGTAAATAAAAGCAAACGTCTATGTTATCGTTATACACCGCATGTATATGAGTGTGTATGCGGGTGTACGTACCGAAGTGTTACTTGTGTTTATCCGCTTTTCCAGTTGTGAGATAAATACAAACATACATAAGCAGAGAAATTTTCACAAGCATTGAGTCCTTTTTGGTACTCACTTTCTCTCACTCTACCATTCTCTCTTTCTCTTTTGCTTCGCTAGCATCTTAAATATGGAAAAACGCCTTAATCAGTTCCAAACGAGATATGAAACCAAGCACTCGAATTGCATGTGCGTTGGTATAAATAAAAAAATTGTTTGTTACAAGCGCTTTTACCAAAATTTCTGCTTAAAGTCAAAAAATCATAGAAAAGAAAAACTTTTAAATTAAAACGCTTTGGCGTGCGCATCGAATCACAATTCGTTTCGATTATAACAAATAGCCAAACATTTGGGAAACTCAAGTGTTAATAATTATGCCAAACTGTTCCGTGTAATCGTAACCAAAGTAATCAAATCATGTTAACGTATATAGTTACCCGGAGGCATGGTATCGTCTTGCAATGCTCGCCGTGAAAATGATAGAAAATCAATTATGCATGCGGGTAGACATATATCTATAACGCTATAAACGATCAAAAGGATATAAAAAGGATACAAAAAAAACGTGTTTTGTTTTATCACAAAATCAATTCACTAAAAACTTTTCTATTCTAAAAAGCTTCATATGTAAATATTATTAACATACAAACGCTGCTTATTTTTCTTTGAAGATAATCGCAACTACTTGTATACATAACATCATCGCTAGTGCGGTGTGTATGTATGCAGATTTACGAAATTGAGTTAAGTGTATAGCCGTTAACGAGAAGAGAGAACGAAATAAAAAAAATTAAAAAAAAAAAATATTAAATAAAAATTCTCACAAATACTTAGACAAATGTACACAGCATCCACTACGATTTTATAGAACACGGCGATGTACACTAAGACTGTAAAGCATACTTTAGGGAGCGGCATTTTATATGAATCGTCGTGCAGTTAACTCATACTCGGATACTGTGTGTGTTTTTGCTGGGAGAGTAGCGCTTTTCCAGCGCTCTCGGTTTGATTAACACAAAACGAATTAGTGCGAGTCGTTTCCTTCCTTTCTTTACGTCTGCATAGAGTACATGCATCGATAACGAAATGAGAATATGCAGCGGATTCTATTCATTAATCATTTAGCTTGCGTTTGGATGTGTCGTTATGTGTGGTCATAATGTTGGGTGATGTTGTGATTATTATACTATACTGAGTTTATGTTCGCCTTTGTGTGAGTGCGTGTTACGTACATTATATATATATATATATATATATATATATATATAAATATATATATATATATATATATATATATACATATATACATACACATATATATACATATATATATATACATATATACTTGAAATAATCAAACAACAAAACAACGTTGTCACCTGGTTATCAGGGTAAGTACGCCACCAAAAAAGCAAAAGAGAAAAAAAGTAAAAAGACAAGCAAGTCTTAATACATGTGTTGGTAGATTAAATAATTCAAAAATTCCTTTTCATTACATCCTACGCAAAGGGTGAGAGTATATTAGGTTTACCTGGATATATGCAACATCTAGCAAGACTTGAGGTAGAATATTGTTTTATTATACCGATCGACCAAGGATCGTTTTATGAACCGATTTAAGAGTGGCTGTCCATCCGTGTGCTAATGTCTATGTATGAATTCAGCAATTTCCGGGACACATAGCGAAAATTTTTTATGCTGATATGTTTTGTGTTAAGGACAAACTCTTTAGAAAACGCATCGAAATGGAACACTTATACGATCACTTTCGTTAAAAACATGTTAGCAATTCTTAATATGTCCCGACAAAAAAAAAGATCTAATTTTTAGTGTTCTATGAGAGAAATTAGCACAAAATAATGATTTCACGGATATATCTGATCTTATTAGATTTGGTTGCTAGGCTAGGCTCATGGACCAATATGGCTCAGTACGGTAAATGACAATGGTATTCGTTACTTCGTTAATTCGACTCCACATGGAGATAGAGGAGATGTCGGATAGCTTTTACGAACGACAGACCATGTGTTATGATAACATTGTAGGATTTGTTTTTGCGAGCAAGATTCGTGCCATGAAGAATAGCTTGGCCTTCGGTATAAAAAAATGGCAACACCGAACATTCTCGCGAGACACTATGGGTGTTGATGGGCTCTGCTGCACTTAGTGCAACTGATCCAAATTTGAATAAAAAAAAAAAGCAAGTGATTAAAAAGCGATTAAAAAAACCGCGAAAAAATGTAAGTTCCATATTCTGTAATATTAGCGCGGACGACCTTTTCGGTTTTCTCGAATAACAGTGAAAATTTATATCGTGTATCTCTTGTACTCAACATGAGTAACATGGTAAGTAAAGGTGCTCTTTATTGCAGAGCGATTTTTTGTTGCACAGACGTGTGGGTGTTGACCACTCGTTTGAACAGTTTGTGTCATTTTCAAATTCTTTCGCAATTTCTGATCGAATTTCGGGACAATGTTTACCACAAGTACAACGCAGTTGGACAAACGGACAGATGTACAGACTAAAAAACCCACATTGTTAGGTACATACCGAATTTGAAGCTGGCAAAGCATTTCTATACTTTATGAGGTTTTCAAACCTTGCTTCTTCGCGTTATAAAGATATTGAAAAAAAAAAAATTTAATTTTGATGCACTATAATATTGGGTAGTAGTTGTCAACTTTTTCTCTTTCTTACGGATGCCACAGTACCGCCCACAGAATATACGTTCAAATATATGTAGATTTACTTGCTGTAGCTATTGATCAATGAGCAAAATACTAATTTTGCAGTCTTTTTGAAAAAGAGAGGTGTTCTCAGTTTACGTGGTATTGTAGGCGTGTCCTTCAACACCAATCTGCGTGCAAGAACTTCCAATGTTTCTGCCAAACTTAGAGCCGACAGCAACAGATGTTACAAAGACGTAGAGACGGACATGCTTAAATCGATTCAGAATTTGGGTCTCTGAAGTTTCTTTTTGGGTGTCGCAAACGTTTCGACAAAATGAATATACCTTCACCCTTCTGTGATGGATATGACAGCTTTTTTTAAAAATTCATGTTACTTTTAGTAACAACGTGTAGAATGCTGGCAGACATGGAAACAATATTACCTATTCCAAATTATGTCCGCTTGCTGTACTGAAGTTTTTGACTTCATGTTCTTAAATAGATTTTTTGAAGAGTAGAAGTAAAGAGAAGATACATTGCATATTTTTAGTGTTCTTTTAATATCACCAAGCAGTCAGGGGATGTTACCTATTGCGCGTAACAGGGCAAAGGTAAGAAAGAAATGCTAAATGTCACAGCCCAACGGGTGCATGTCCAAATTGGTAAGAGTTATTCCTTTGCTGATTGTGCATCCACTATAGTTGCGTGCAAATGTGATCGAATCGTACTGAGATATGAAAACGTGAATACCCGTTAGATAATTGCGACCGTTATCTGGTTCAAATGCACTAAATTGGAGCACAATTCTCATGAGCCTATAAACCTTTCCAGAAGCTTCTCGACTGTGTATAACAAACGGCTCAGATGCTCATGGGCCACGAAAGTGTACTCAAAACAATTTGTGCTCTTAGGCATTGGCATAGTGCTGGCTATGTAGTGCTTATGTGTAGGAATATGGAATAAAAGGAATTTATCGACCAATAAAGGCCTTTAAAAGCGCTATTCCACGCTTTCCTAGCCCCAAAGGTGCCTGCTACTCATTGTGCTTCAACCGCGCTGCTTGCCTTTGGAACAATGCTTCCTACCTCACTATCTATATCCCTTCTTGAGTACTCTAGTGTGGAGGACAACCGTGTGCAAGCCATCATCTGAGTGCCTAATAAAAAAAAAATTAACGCATGATTACATTAAACCCAAATATTTGAATACATGTCGCACATTAAGCAGCAGATTACTGGAAATACGTTATTCAACCTATAGGGGTAATTGACGTTAAAAAATTTTTCAGCTTAAGATCCTCAACTATATTTAAATCTTCGGCGACTTTGCTGGCTGATGCGATTATATGTCTTTCCCGTTTTGGTAGATTGCGATCATTGCAAGCCTTCTTTGCTAGAGTTTGGAGGATTTTCGTTAAAAGCCCTACAGCATTGCATTCATTTGCTTTATCAAAAATGATGTACGTTTTCCTTCTTTTTGTAGAAAAGTTTCTGTAATAGTTTTATATCCTACAGCACTTGTGGAATAAGAGTAAATTAAGTTCATGCGGATGTATACAGCATCGAGAAGGATTTGAGATAGATGCACGTCTCATTATACCGACCGAGTCCAAATTGCTTTCTGAATCGATTTAAGCTGTTCCGTCCGCCTGTCCATCTCGTATTCTAATGTTCGCAACTGTTGAGAGGTTTTGATGAAATTTTATGCACCGGCATATTTCTTGGGCCAAGGACGAATGCTCTTGTAAATAATTCAAATCGCGGCAGTTGTTCTTATTTTGAAAAGTCATTCGAGGAAGAAATTTATTAAACGAAGCAGTGTAGGATGTTTAGTGATGGACTTTGTCCCACATTGCCAAATAATAAGCTATTCTTGTATCAATGTTTTCGTTGAGAATGTATCGTAATTTAGAAATACATAGAAAAAAGTTTTAGTCATCTAATGTTTAACGACGTCGACGAAGTCTATCCTTTAACGTTTTTAGGTAAGAAAAAGTTTTCAATAAATGAAGTGCAACAAATGAAAATGCAAGAGTTCTCGTAACCCTTTCAAATATTGCAATTAGCATCCGAGTTTCTGAAAAAGTGCTTTTAAGGTTTTGTTGTTTTTTTTTTGTTGTTTTTTTTTTGTTGTTTTTTTTTTGTTGTTTTTTTTTGTTGTTTTTTTTTTGTTGTTTTTTTTTTTTTTTTTTTCTTGAGCAAAGTTTAATTCTATTAAGGATAGAGAATTTCAAGGTTTTCTCCTGTCTTTTCTTTTTTTTTTTTTTTTAATTAACGCAAAGGTGCACATGAAACTTACTTCGAACTAACAAAGTTAAAAGTGACGTACTCTTGATTGTACAGCACTTTCGTGCATTCTATTGTTAGTCGTTTATGAAAAGAAGTACGGATTCCGACTTGTATACGCATATCGCATCGCTTCGTCGAAGCTAAATTCGTCTATGTCGGCATATTTTCATTATTTGCTTACATACACGACTTTATCTGTATATGTATGTGTATGAATATAAGTTCGTGACTGTATAGTTTTACGTGTTGGTCCATGAATGCGAATCACATACATGTCACTTGTCAAAATATCGGAAATGTTTTGAAAATAACATCTGCACACACATACACCACACACCCACACCCACACACACACACACACACACACACACACGCGCGCGCGCGCACACACACACACATTGGGTGTGAAAGTTTTTATACATTTTCCATACGTTTTCTGCTGATTCCTTTCAATATGAATTTTAAAGTAAGTATCTGTCCCAACGTACTAACAATAAGCATAAAAAGTTCATAAACATTGATTTCTATTCAATGATGAGAAACCATTGCATTGAGTATAATAATAAACGAACACATAAACAAACATATATGTAGATTTAAACCGCTAGAATTTGTTTATTTACTGTGACAATAAATTTTTAGTTTAGTTTAGAAACATTTGTTTTCTATAGGTTTTCGTTTTTTTTTTTTTTTTTTTTATATTTATATGTCAATGCGAGCAAATATTTCATACAAACATATTTATAAATGAAATGGTTGACAGGATTAAAATGACTGGCGCTATTGGCGGGTGGGCTTGCAACGAGCGAGCATACACATTATGATTAGAAAATGTTCGTTATTCGAAACGAGAAAAAGTCTTTCACTTCAGATAATCGAGAGAAGACAATCATTTTCATTAATATTTTGTGCCAGGAGTCCTTCGATGCACAATAGTCGTAAATACGTACTGGAGAGCTTATTTGTGATCAACGAAAGACTCTAAGCGGATATAATCTGCTTGTGAATTTACTTATCTGCCGTCTGGAACATATAGATTGATTGGCTGATGACTAAACCTTGGTATATAGTAACAAATTAAACTTCGCGATGACGATAATCTACTCACAACTGAGGCCATAGTAAGCAGGAAGCTATTACTCACAATTCGTAGCAGTCACAGGTCCGTAAGTCGGCGTGAACATCAGGTGTATAAATAAGTCTTTACCGGCTTTTTCTAAGAATCACTTTTGCTATGTGACCATCAATCAATCTATGACTTTTCACTGTGAGCGTATTATCCCTACAATTTCTTTACACAGCTGTATAACTTACGACGTGGAATTGTATACCGGAACAATTTCGGAAGCTCCAAATAAATCGCGTTGTAAGTCGAAAAGTGCTACTGACTCCGGATAGGTGATGAAAAATGAGCGCGATAAACTCTGAGTGGTTGTCAAACAAACATTTAGTATAGACGGCAAAATCGAGTTAGTCACCAAAAACTGGGGAGAGGGAAATAGTAGGAAATAGTAGTCTGGAAGATAGTAATCTGCTCTATCGAAAAATGTTACGTCTTTGCCGACCGAGCTCTCGCTATAACTACGAGTATACACCCATTGTAATTAAGGTGTGATCTACCGCACTGAGATTCGCACACGGGTATGCTGACTGCATAGACGCGTTTCTTAACTACTTGTCTGTTTCATCCTAACAATGCTTGACCTCATATTGAAAAATCCGTCCAGGACACTAAAACAGCACTGAAGCGGTATCTGCTAACTCTCACCTTATATTAACTAGACGTTTGCGCGTACTTTCGACTTGCAACTGCTGCACTTTTACGAGTTGCACATGAAATAGCAGATTTAACAAATTTTTGTTAACAGACGTGCATATCGGGCATCGGACGGAGCTTAATCATGTCCCCCATTCTAACTATTTGTAGAAGCCACAACTGCTGTCTTGCTTTTTGACGAAATAAAAGTTACCGCAAAGCTCGACAGGAAAAAAGTGCGCTTATCGAGTTGGCACACCCGGCTTCAGTTCTCTATGCGGGAAACCATGCTTTAATTAGGAATAACATTTGGCCGTAGCTACAACGCTTGCTCGATCGGTGCAGGCATAACATTTACCGATCAGACATACTCTTCCCAGGCTGAGGCCGCACCCTGTTTCTCTTTTTCCATTTTTTTTTTCTATGTTCATGCAGGTAACATAAATGGAACTGGTGATAGGAGAAGCGAGAAGTGGTCGTATTTTTATCTCCGGTATTTCTAATGATATGGCGCAGTAGTCCATCCGCAAATTTACAAAAACATTAACTGTAACAGGGATATCGAATATTTCCTAGAGCCCATTACAATTTGAGGGTAAAAATGCTCTCTACCATCTAGTTCACGTGGGGTCGGTCTATTGTTCTCGATATCGAGTAAACTCGATCTTATTTTGAATATGTTTCTCGATCCAGAGACCCTCCATTTGATAGTAAGAGAACTGTAAACTCACGAGTCGCTCATGACAGCGAATCGATAATACACAGCTGTTGAGTTTACTCGATATCGAGAACCATTAACCGGCCCATGATCATCTTGAGAAATATATTTTCGAATTGTTATTTATTTGGGGATCAAATATTCCCTCTACACGATTAATATAATGTTTTTTGGTTTTTATATACAATGTGTTAGTATATTAATAGCATTAATTTTTCATAATAAAATAAAATGTTTTTTTTAGAGATGATTTTAAATTTCCAAAATAGAGTGAGACGATATAATTGGCATACAATCAAAATGGCGGCATTCATGAGTCCTGCGTTAACTGCCCATGGTCCACCCAGCATTTTGGAACCGCTCGCTCCATCATTTAGGACGACGACCACAACAAGTACAACTACTACGACGACAACAACCACTACGACAACTACGACGACAACATTAGCATCCGAATTATGGGATAATTTAACGACAGTGATCGTATTCGATAACGGGACAATGGCGAATCAAACGAATGTCACGAATGTTTTGGAGCCACGTGGGCCACGCTATTCATTGTCGACGATGATACTGATGGGTGTGATAGCCGGCATTCTAAGCTTACTGACAGTGGTCGGAAATGTCTTGGTGATGATATCGTTTAAAATAGATAAGCAGTTGCAAACAATCAGCAATTATTTCTTATTTTCGCTTGCGATAGCCGATTTCGCTATCGGTTTGATATCGATGCCCTTGTTTGCAGTTTCCACCATTCTGGGATATTGGCCATTGGGACCACACATTTGTGATACTTGGCTAGCGTTGGACTATTTAGCGTCAAATGCTTCGGTATTAAATCTACTCATTATCAGCTTTGATCGATATTTTAGTGTCACCCGACCGCTTACGTATCGCGCGAAACGTACAACTAATCGAGCAGCGATGATGATTGCCGCTGCTTGGGGCATTAGTTTAATTCTATGGCCACCGTGGATCTACAGTTGGCCCTATATAGAAGGCAAGCGAACAGTACCGCAAGATGAGTGTTACATACAGTTTATTGAAACGAATCAATATATAACTTTTTTAACGGCATTGGCGGCCTTCTATACCCCCGTCACAATTATGTGCATTTTATATTATCGCATTTGGAAGGAGACAAAGAAACGACAAAAAGATTTACCCAATTTGCAAGCCGGTAAAAAAGACTCATCGAAACGCTCAAATTCCAGGTAATTTCTTCAGCCATCGCGCTCACGGGTTTTCGATTTCAAGCGTAAGAAATTGGTTATCAATGATTTCGTGCTTGCTTTTTTTTTTTTGTTGCAGTGATGAAAATACTGTCGTTAATCACACTGGCATGCTCTCAATATCACATCTGGCTGCTACAAATAACGACCACGATGCTTGGCGTCGCCCACGTTCAGAATCATCGGCAGATGCTGAAAGTGTTTACATGACCAATATGGTACTCGATCCAAGTTATCAAGGTTTACATTCTAGAAAGTCTAGTGTAAGTTGAAAAAAACGTTTACAATTATTCCCCAAAAAATCATACGTAATTACATTTTTGCATATTTTCTACGAACGTTTATATGTGTCCGTGTGTGCGCGTGCGTGTGTGTGTGTGTGTGTTTGTGTGTGTGTAGATAAAAAGCATCAACAACGTGAAACAAACATATCCATGTCTCAGTAGCATTAAGGAATGGTGCATTGCGTGGTGGCATTCTGGCCGTGAGGACTCTGATGATTTTCATTATGAACAGGAGGAACCATCAGACATCGGGTAAAAAAAAGTTTCTTATTTATTAATATGCAATGCAAATAATTTGTTTATTTTTTTGTTTTCTGATTAAATATTTTAAAAAAATCGCTCGCGCCGTGGGTGTCATGCGCATGCAATGATATACGCGAGATTCGTTTTTTGTGTGAGGGTTGGTGTGGGTTGGCCCGCAGCAAAAAGCAGCAATCAAAGGACGAGAGGGTGGTCTGTGCCGCAAGTGTCCGTCGGAAAAGTGCTTACTGACATGCAAACGACAATCTTTCTGATCTCTCGAAAAGAGAATTTTCGTAACTCCCATGAACTATGCAAATTTTCAATACCCACAGACTGAAAAAGTACAGATTACAAAAGAATAGAATTATTTATCTATATGTTACTTGACAAATGTCGTCTACCAAAAATTATAGCTTGTTGTCCTGTAAAGCCTTTATAGGAAATGCGGCCCAATAAAATGGAGCTGACTGGTCAAAATGTAGTAGCATAAATTTTTATGTCAAACTACTTTTATGGAACAATATTCTTCGTAAGATATTGAAAAAATACAACGTATTCCATGGGAATCCTATGTCGAGGGATCCGCAAAATAGACTTACGTAGTCTAAGTTGGATACAATTCATTTTTATCTCAAACATCTGCACCTGTATTAATCATAAATTAATACTAACCATAAAAAATTGGAACGATTGTTTGGAACAGGGGATTCGAAAAGTTGGTCCATATGGTAAAAATTTTTCAGATTCATTGATAGAGAGCGATTTTTCCTTTCAAAATATGTCAAAAAGTGCAGCTTGTGGGTTAAACACAAAATGCGCAGACGGAGCGACAGACATATGTACATGCATAAAAACAAAAACTAGGTTATTGTAACTATCATGTGTGTATCCGCCTAAGTGAAAGCGTAGGCAAAGGATCGCGATTAAAAACTCAATGATCGCGGGTTCAAATCTCAAATGCTTTAGAATTTTCAATAAAGTTGATAGCCTTAGATGCTGGTCCTCTAAGACTTTAATCTTAGAATTTATTTCTCAAGCTAAAAAAAGATAATAATAATAATTACCATGTAATGTGTGTGTGTTTGTGCGTGAGCGTGGGCCAGAATAATTGTCGAAAGAAAGTCGGGTACAAATTGCGTTATAAAACATTTTAGAGAAATAAGCCCACAATGTTTAAGGTCCATCGCCCCGCCATATACGTAAAACACTAATTAGAAAATCAGCACACTCCAGGTAAGGGTGGTTTTAGCGATGGAGGGCTCTGAACATCGTGGCGAACTCCGTTGTGTTGCTTGTGAAAGCTTTTAAAGCGTCGTTTTACTTTTTATATGCGTTCATAGTTTCAATTTTTGCAGGCATTTAGCAGACTTTCCATGCCGTCCAATTATTCAAAGTCTCTTATTATGAAGTTGTACCGGCTTATCTTTAGCTAGACTATGCACAGTAAACTAACTTGACGCTACTAATTTTTTTTCATCGTTCTTATTCATTTCCTCTCTTTGAGTTTACTGAGATAATGGCATTAGTGCCAGTTTCTTTGAATCTTTTAACGTTTCAAACTCCACGCTTCACAGGTTATCGTAATAGAAAGATTTAATTGGATTACAAGCTCGCATGACGGACGCTACACGTTTAACGAAGACATTACATCTTTTTACAATCAGATACAAGAATATGTAAAGCATAAGTCTTCTCGAAATGTTAGAAGAATTCTTAACACAGAAAACCCAAACCTCAAGGTGTTTATGGCTACTGATTGCTTTCTTCAGATGGTCAAAGTGGCCACAAACAGGAGCCATGTAACTAGGAAAAGAATCAATTTATTGAAAAGGCAAATAAATGCTGGAGATTTTTAGAATATGTGTGCGTGTGTTTTGTGTGAGAACCTATAAAATCTCTTTACACTTTCTCAGATATTTCTCACGTCGAAATTTTTAATAGAAGAGGAAGTCTAGAAAACCTTTGGAATACATGTGAAAGCACTATGACGGGACACGGCTCACTATTAAACACCCTACATCGGCACGCTTAATATACTCGTTCTATAGGAAGTGATGCTATCCGAACTATTTTCAATGGCGTTTGCTCTTGGACCAAAACATGCTCGTGTATAAAATTTCATCAAAATATCAATCGGCAAGAAAACAAGGCAGACATGCGAACAGACATTGCGTACATCTGCACATGTCTAATATACCACAATAGGGTATAATGAAAATTTGCTAAATTTCTTGGGAGAAGAAAAATATAGGCCCAGAAGCCTGCAACTTCATAGGTATCAAATCTAACCTTAAAATTTTCCATAAGAATTCGTGAAATGTGTAGAAAGTGAAAAAACCTTGCGTCTTTCTCCAAATTGTTTAATGAGCTGATATGGGTTCGGACCCCGACACTTTTTAATTAAGATAAAGCAATTGTTCTTTATTTCCTTAAGGCACTAGATATCCAAGACACGACAAAAAAGGAGTGAGAAAAAGAGAGAGTGAAAGAGCACGCTTTTTCGCTATATCCTTAAGACGGTAGATATTCAAAACATGTCCCAAGGCGGAGAAAGCATTCTTGGTTTTACTTACTTTTAAGTTTTAAAGACTCGCTCTTTGAGATGTAATCGAATTTTCAACTTACTTTTCTGCAGGTGTACGTCTAATAATATAATGCGTGATACGTATTCGCTTGGAGGCAGCGTTAGTGGTGTTCGCCCACCGAGCATATTATTACCTGATATTTCACCAACGCCACTTAGACCACCGCTAACACCAGTATCTCAAATGCAAGACATAACAACGGTATCGGGGCCAAGGGAGACGCGTTCATTGCCGAGCAACAATAAAGTTGCTACACGATCTATTAGTCAAGAGTCCGTTTACACGATTCTTATACGGTTACCACCGGATGGAGCCAGTGCTGGTAATGGCGTTGAAACCGCACCCTCGATCAGAATGATACACGAGGATACATCATTGCCAGCCCCTGCCGGCACGAACACCGCCAATATATTACCTAGAAGACCGTTACCATCACGAGACTCCGAATATAGTTTGCCGATCGGGCGACGTATGTCGCATGCGCCGACCGATGTTCGTATACCTTTGAACGCCAAAGTAATACCGAAGCAAATGGGAAAAGCTGCTCAAATAACTGGCAAAAATATTGCTAAAAAGAAAAAGAAATCGCAAGAAAAACGTCAAGAATCCAAAGCGGCCAAAACACTATCGGCAATATTGTTAAGTTTCATTATCACATGGACACCGTACAACATATTAGTATTAATAAAACCGTTAACCACCTGTTCGGATTGCATACCCAGCGAGCTGTGGGAGTTCTTCTACGCGCTCTGCTACATCAATTCAACAATTAACCCGGTTTGTTATGCCCTCTGTAACGCCACGTTTCGTCGTACATATATACGCATTCTAACTTGCAAATGGCATTCACGTAACCGTGAAGGGATGACCAGAGGTGTTTACAACTGAGTTCGTTTGTTCATTTCAAAGGTTTCGTATGCATTTTCTTTATTACAACCACATATAACCATATATATAAAAGTGTATGTAAAATATTATGAACGTACAAATATGAGGATCGATGCATCAGACATGAGCAAATTTATTCATTCACACAAGTATATGTACGTTTAAGGTTTTCATAAATTTAGGACAAAAGGATAGAAAAAGAAGAAGCAAGAATCTTTCTGTATCTTAGGCAAACAACTTTCAAGCAAAATATTCGCCGGTCATAGTGCATTAATAGGTAGTGTGTAAAAATTTCTATTAAGGCAAACTTTGCCTGCTTGTCACTTAAAAGGAGGAAGGGATACATAAATTTAGAAAAAAAAACATTATGACAGTCGGGATTATTGGATAATCGTGTTCATCTTGCATCGAATATTCATTTTCATGAAAACTTCAAACTAAACCTTCTGGCATAAACAGCCATGGGCAAATAAATAGCCCACACTTCATCATGAATATACACACAAAGATTTAAGCGGATTTCCGTTATCTTAGCAGACAATGGTTTTGCAAGTGACGGCAATAGTTTTTATTGGGATGGACTTGCGGGTTTTCTCTTATAAATTTTTATTTAACTTGCTTTTCTGTCAGTATAAGAGCTTCGCGCACTTGCTTTTTCCATTTTTCGCACACCTTTCGCTTCAATGACAATGCAATACCGTGCAGTCAAATGCACTATATATTCAAAATGGCGGTCATTAAAAACGGGGGGG